>JASANE010013640.1:0-55184 GCA_030248225.1 Trileptium ribeirensis | reverse complement strand
ATGCTTGAATTTTGCCTACACAAACCACGACTACCATTCCCTCCCCCATTTCCCCCGCAAACCCCAGCTACGCCGCTCCCGCGAAACCTCGGGTCAGTATGTATGACCAGAGCTGTTTAGGATCTGCGGCTCGGCTCCTTACAGAACCTTACAAAGAATGTGTAATCATATAGGTGTAGGACATGCATACTGAAGCAGGGGATCACGGGCTGGCCCCCTTCCCCCCGAGGCTCGGCACCACTAAACCCTGTTCGCGCCCAAGGCGCGCGGGAAATCTGCGCAAACATAGAATGAAATTGGCAAAAATTACGATGTAATTCAAAAGTCAGGGTGTGACTGGGGATTCAGGGGTGGTGACAAAAAGTTTGAGCTCAAAATTTGAGCAAAATATGAAAGTACGAACGCACATTTAGTCCCTTCAAGTATTAGCCGCGGCGAGACTGACCACACTACCTTAATCGCGCCACCAATCCTGTCCAAATCTTGACTTATAATGTTGTTTTCGTCACTTGAACAATAAATTTTGCAACTTGGTTTTTTACAATTTTGTTCATCCTTTAAAAACCAAGCTTGTAATATGTGGTTTGAACTGAAATAACATAACTTATAGGGATTGCAAGATTTGTAAAAAAACTGTCTCGTACAGACCTAATGGTTTGAAGCGTCGAAATTTGTCAAGGACGATAGATATCTAGGGTGAAATACGCGTCTAGGCGATACAAGAACGAAATTTTTTTTCTGGGGTGACGCATTTTAGCTTTCTAGAGTTTGTGAATCGTTAGATTACTATAAATCTTTCAAAACGTTGCCACCAAAAAGACTAGTTTGCCTCAAAACTTTGTATATTTTTCAAATATTGGCGAATACATAGTGCAACAAAGGAACCTTAAAGCAACCTATGAATTATATGTTTTGTTGGAATAACCTTGTCCAGTTTTGCTTCAGTTTTATCATGATCTCAGTTCTTTTTTTAATTAACTGTCCATTTTAATTTAAATAAATAAATTTAAATTTGTTCAATTATATCCTTGAATGCTTAACGAGACCGATTAATATTCACAATTAAATACAAAGTTTTTTAATATACATATATTTTATTTCTAAGCAAATTTTATGTGCCATTTCAATAATGATATTCTGAAATATATATCTTCCAACGACATCAAATGTATGTATGTACTGTCCTGTTTTGTATCCGGAGCGTCGGAATGGTGGGGCTTATGTTTGGCTCCAAGATTTTGGCTTCCGGGACAGCCGCACAATGGGCATCCCTTTTGGGCTTGGACCCTCCGGGTCTAATGGGTACAAATCTAGTTTTAATCTTAGAAAGCAAGATCTCGATAATAAATTTGTAACAAAAATGTACAGACCCATTTAGCCGGAAACTTTTAAATTAGGCATGAACATTATATATAATGTTGATTTAGTTTGTGAGTTCTGCAAGTCTCCACTGCTACTACGGTAGTTGTGAATACAGTATTTTTAAATAGATATATAGTGTATATACCTCAAGTTATATACAATATTTATTGTGATTGCATGTTCAGATTCCTCACGTTACAATCTGTAATCCCTATGTAAGGCCTTGCCACTACGGTAACTGCGAGTGGAATATTTTATATTTTTATTGGGCAATGAACTTAAACCCTTTCGTGTCCACTGACTCTAGCGCACATTAACTGAGTGTTTTATCTGCTGTATGTTTACACTTGTGTAATTTGCCTGCTTTCTGAGGTTCTTTAACAAACCGAGTTACAGCTCCTAAGCTGCTCACTCGTTTAATCTACGCCGCTTTCAATGAACCTACAATAGTTTGATTACTGGCACCGATAGGAGATTGGCACACATCTTCCGATGTACAAATTGGTTCTTGAATGGAAGGAATAGCGTAAGCTTTATAGCATTTGGATGTGGTCATTTAACTATATACTCATGCATTTATATGAATTTTCTAAGGATTCACCACTACGGTAGATGTGTATACAATGCTTTACCTTTTAATTAAATAGCACCGAGTTAGAGTTAGTTATTTATATTGCTCATGCAACACACGCATGATCTTCTGGATTTGTAATTGCGGTATCGTTTTTGATGCAGATTCGAGTTTTCATTAGACATCGTTTTTCTGATACAAGTACTTAGCATTTTGACAATTCTTTTATGCGGCGTTCATGTTATAATTTCTCAACTGTCTGGATTTTTTGTATCCTGTGAAGGCGACCCTACTGCACCGAGAGTCAGGGTCACACCCATGCCGTAAATCAATGCCTGTCGGTATGCGACACGCCCCTAGCTACTATGTTTTCAGTTTACAGTCTCGTACATACCCTTAGCTACCATTTTTTCGAGAATCAACAGTAACGTACACCGTCTGCAGCTAATTCGGTGTAATATTGAGTTGTGATGTTAGTTTATAAAAATGCCAATGTCACTATTGGACCATCATTTTGACAAGATGGTATGCCGAAAATCGTCAATAAGACTTCTAGAGATACACATTGACACCGTCACTGATACCGTCAAAAAATTACAACACCCCTAGATAACTGCCCTTAAAATTGTATAAATAGCATAGGGTGTCAAAGACTACCTGTTGTCGATGGTGTGTCTGACATTGTGTGGATTACATAGGTTCCAAGATTTTGATCATTATAACGTGAACGCGCAATATGCGTGTAATAAGGAAAAGTTGCAAATAAAGTCTTGAGTTCTCTAAAAACATCTTAAAACCTCCATACTCTTTATGATAAAATTGACTTTATCTTTATAACTGGACGGTATATCTACCGTGCTAGTATACCGTACTTGCTTATAGCTCTTAAATTATAATCTAGGAATGATGAATGACTACTTTTAGAGTATAATGGTTCCTATCTATGACCAAACAATTTATCCTCTCTGAACAGCGGCACTTCTCCTAAACCTTACAGAAACGTAGATTCATGTATCTGTTTTAGACATACACGTTCCGGATTTATTTGCGTAAGGCTCATTTTTAATATAATTTATAATTGCTTAATTCTACAAACAATATGTATAACATAGATAATTATATGTTATATTACTTATATCAATGTATAATATATTTTTTATAATTACATATATTGTATATATACTTTGTAGCGTCGATTGTGATTTTATAAAACTGAGAAGTTTTAACGTTTAAAACTTTGTAAGACCTCCATATGCTACATATTTTTAGCACTCTGCACTAAAACAAAGTTTCGGAATTCCCGGAACATATCATACAAAACGTATTAACGATTTTGACACCAGACGACGACATGAAGCGACAAGGTATCATATATAGACTAATTAATACCGTTTTAAACATATTTTGTTGAATTACTTAACACCAAGGCAGCATATATTAGTACTTTTCTAAACTTTAATAATTTAGGAAATTTAAACAAATTGGAAAATTAACGAAATTAAAAATTAAAAAAATTTAAATGTAATAATCCTAAATACATATTGGTTTATTTAAAAAAGCCGTTCGATCAGTATTTGAATAAGTATGAAATTTCTTAGAGAGCGTATACTGAGCATTCTATTGAAATTTATATTGAATAACAATGTCACTATTTGCTAAACCAGTCTTCATATAATATGACCGTCAATGAAAAACTGTCAATTATATACTAACAACACTATTATAGCGTTAGCTGAAATATTAATATGACAAACGACATTATTATTATGGTTTACATTTAATAATTTAAAATTTGTATTTATTTCCATCTTAAGCTGACCGACTTAGAATTAGTGTTTAGTAGGAATAACATATTTTAGTCTAACCAAAATTTGCTTCATTTATCTAAAGAAATTAAACAGTGTCGCTGTGAGGTGTATTCATTAATTATTCAGATTACAGCTTGAGCGTCTTCGGTTTGCTGGCAAATATTATTTACTCACAAACTGTATATATATCTAGAAACAGTAATGTACAAGAAAAGGCTAAATTTGTACTGTCCCGTTAATGTCTTATTTTAAAAAGAAATCAATGAAATAACCCCTATATATAGGTAATAGATACTTGATCGTCTCTCAATTGTCCCTCGATCAACGCCAATATCAAGCGCGACTATTTGTACGTGAATGCGATATTCGAGTCATATGATGTTAACCAGGATTGTATTTAGAGAATAGTGTAGCGGCTCCCAAAAGTATCAATCAAATATTGAACAGATTGGAATGAAACTAGACCCCGTAATGTGTTTCATGCGTGTTGCTGCTATTGTCATACTGATTGCTGAGTCCGCCATTGAAATTAACCGATTGCTATTAACAAAGGTGCATTAGGAAAGAGTATGACACTTCACTACACTCATATGTAAACCCGTGTTTGATTACGTGAGCTATTTTCGGCCTGACCGCCCTCCCCAAGTTTTGTTTGGGGGGCGGGTGGGGGTCGAGATGCATAGACCCCCAGTTTCTGAGGTAGGTCGGTCCCCATTCCCAGTTTTTAGGGGAGGATAGGTCGGACCTCCTAATTTCTCGGTGGGTCGGTTGAATCAGTAACTGCTTATAAACCCACCCATCCCCCCGTAAATTGGTAGGATCCGACCCATCCCTCCCCAGAAACTGGGGAGGGGGGTCTGAGATACCCCCATCCAGAAACTGAGGGTCTATGCATCTCGATACCCAAAAGAACTGGGCGGGGGGGCAGGCCAAAAACGCCCGCGTGATGAAACACGGGTTTACATGTGAGTGCAGGGAAGTGCCATACTCTTCCCTAATGCGCTCTTGTTATGATTAATTGATCCGGGTATAACTAGCATTGTCAATGGTTTGTACAATATTGTGTATGATTCTGTTGATAACCTAAGTGGATTAATTAATTCAGAGCTGAAATAGATTCCATGTAATCACAGTTAATTAGTTACGTCTGACGTCGTTTTTTTCGCAGAACCATTGAGCAAAAGAACTCTCAATGATTCCAGCCCGCACCTTATTTTCAGCGCAGTAGTTATGCACGAAAAAATATCAAGAATGATATTTTGGTTAATATTAATTTCGTTCACTAACGTTATCGGCATTGAGCGATCATCTTTATACACAACAGTATTGCATCGTGTGGCTGACCCGGCTCGAATAATGTCGTCGATGTAAATATATATTACTAAAAACCGTATATTTAACATCCGTTGACGGAAATTTTAATAGAATGATTTCGTCTGGTTGAATTATATACAATATTTTAAGCCGGGCTCAATAATTTAATTTGGGAAGCTCCTAAAACATTCGCTGCTTACTACGCATTGATTATGTTCATTTTTAGTTCTCTGTTCACCAACAATATTTGTGATGAAAGAACCTTTTAGTTATGCATCTATTACTGGGGCTTAGTGAGACCAAAAATACAAAAGACATAATAATAGCCGGATTAACTAGGCTTTTTAGTTATCGACCAAAACGGAACTACTACTACTGAAATATGTATAATTTGTATAATGCCATTATTGTAAGCCATTGCAATTTATGTATTATGTACAACTAAATTTCACTGCGGTAAAATGAAATACAGTGTTATGCAGAAGACTGCAATTTCGAAAAGGCCAAGTCACCTCGTGGGGCCGTACGTTATAACGTTAGACAAACGAACAGCTTTAGTGCAGATGTTCTAGTGGCGCACCGCTTCCGACATATTTCTACGCTTAGCGTAAGACATGTATCAGGACCCATTTCACTTATGCCTTTCAGGATCACTTTGGCCGGTCTTAATATAACGCACATGGTTTTTTTTGTTTACGTTCAAACATTTCCATTCATTTAGCTGTCGTCAGCATGATGTATTTTTGTCTTTTCCAGCAATTAAACTCTAAGTCAATTTACATTTATGCTAATTTAAGTATAATAGATAAACTCTACGTTAAAGGTTTCAATATATAATGGCTAATATCAATAATTTTGGAGCTTTTCATGTTTCGTAAAATTTGCTACGATATAACAGTCAAACTACAAACGTATAGTAGTATATAGCTGAAGCAAAATTTACTTCTTAGCTTTCATTAGAACATTAATGAAACAAAGAGACAGATATTAGTTCCATAGGCCAAATAGAGATATATTTATTTGGCTCATGTTCATCGCTATTTCACAAGGTTGGCTCGACTCAGATTCCTTAAGGAATCTCGCAAAGCGACCACATAATAACGCCCGTGCAAACATATATTACACGACAAACTCAGTTAGCACAATAGCTTACAATATGCGATGATCTCACGTGAGGCCAATGGCTATTAAGTTAATTCAACAATACGTTAAATTTTGTATAACCAAGTAACAGAATTAATTCTGACTAGGTAATTACAAGATTACTGGTTAAACCATACGTTATAAATACAATTTTGACATTTCCCAGTAAATCGGATTTTATACAATCACATATATAATGTATTTTGCTATCGGATGAATATATACGAAGTCTTTATTAACTGTTTAATGTTGAACATCTGTCTTTTGTTCTTTTTAAGCTGTCGAGCCGTCGCCAGGAACTGAACGCGGGCTGTATGGGTGCAAGGGGCGCACACAAACGACTGAGATATCTATAACAGCTGTTGTTCGCATCCTTCAAGAACTTCACAACACGAATGAATGATAACGTGTGTACACAGCAGGGTTGGGCACCGGAAAAACCCAACGGAAAAAAATGGTTTTTTTCCGTTTTTTCCTATCCTCCCCTGAAAAAAATGGAAAAAACTATTTCAGAATTTTGAAGTCGAAAATAGTTGGAAAACCGTTTTGCAACAAAATATTATAGCCTTGAACATTATTTACACCCTTTTAAACAGCATTTGCATTTCATGCGTATGATTTGTATGGAAGAAATGGTATAACTATGCCATCGACTAAATTTATAATCTTAGTATAAGCATAGCTTGCCTCCTCCACAGCGTAAAGAACTCTCGCCCGATGGTAAATTTAAAATAAATAGGCGCGGTGCGGTACTGAGTAGAGCTATGGAATTTGTATCGAGCATATGAAGGCAGTAAACTAGGCAGACACAGGCCAGGCACACATGCCCACAGATACATATGGGACGGGAGTTGGTTAGTGGTTACCTATAAAGTCAGCCCTCCCTCCAAGAAAAACCAAAAACCTAGGGGTTACACCCCTTGGTGGTTATCCACCACCATCCTACCCATGCACCGGTCTGTTTACCTGTGATAGATACCCGCAGGCATGTATGTTTAGTACCACTCATGTCACACAAGGCACGCTATGGCATAAACTAAATAGCTCGACTGTTGGATCGTTGAGTTAAACCACATACTCTATTGTGTTAATGCGCTTCCAGCATCACTTGCAGGGCTGGAAGTTTGACACCAGTTAAGAGTAAGTCTAACAATACTGAAAATTATTATGCCGCAATCGACAATTTTAAACGTTATCAATGAACGATACTATTGTTACAATAGTTTGTTAAGTTTTGAGTTGAAGATAAATACGCAATTAGTTTATCGCTAAATAAAACAAACCTAGCTACCTGTTTAACCATAGGGCGGCTCTGCCTTGGAACCATTGAAGAATCTGAACAATCTTAATGTTATATTATATGGTCCATTGCTCGCCCGCAAAATCCCAATTTAATCGCCTTTAGATAAATGCTGGGTATGCCATTATACTTTTGTAAGTCTGAGCTTCGATAGTTACCAAGTATGCGTATCTTAGCAAGTTAATTAAAAATACATTCTGTTTTGCTTCTTTTTCCATGCTAATTTTCATTTATATACGTTTTTCAATAAATACTGCATTTATTTCAGTAGTAAATGCTTATATACTGTCATGTCATACGAACTTAATAACCAACCAGAAACTTTATATTTGTCCAATTACGGTGCATTGCATTTTACAAAGGAATCCTAGCGCAGGTTCTGTCTCCAACGGCGCGACCTTTGTATCAATATTAAATAGATGAAGACGTGAGAGATGCTTTGCAGTATATATAATATACCAGCAGCGTTTCAACATGCTATCGCGCAAATACCATGGAGTTTATGGTTGCCCATGAAGTTCTTTCTATGTGACAACATTGCAGTTTTAGACCTTTTTCAGTAATTAAGGCATTAATGATCAACAACGGAGATTCAATTTCGCATAAAACTGTGTTTACTGCTATTTTTCTAACAGGCTAACAAATAAACAGCAAACAATAAATTTTACTTTTTTTCCGTTTTTCCGGTTTTTTTCCATTTTTTTCCGCAAAAAACCGGTTTTTTCCGGTCCGACTTTTTTTCCGGAAAAAACCAACCCCGGTACAGAGACATTACACGACATCAGTTAACACGACAGCTCAAACTGTGTGCTAGTCTCGTTTCATGGCAGCGACCGCATAAATGGTCAGTCAAACACTAGGCAAAATTTTTTTATTAATGACAATCTAGGTTAAATCATATGTAAACAATGCAACAAGTGTTATTTTTCCTACCAAATCTGATTTCATACCAGCGCATATTCTTGCTGTGTGAAGCCCTGCGAAATCATTATTAAATTGGCATTCATGAAACATAGTTGTGTGCTTTTGCAGAAAATTTTCACATTCTGTACTGCTAGAATATATAATATACGAAACAATTTTCCAATTGTGGACCATGACTAGATGGTTCGCGCGGACCGTTGGGTTTCTACAATTTGGAGGTGATATGTTCAACCTAAAACCTATTATACTGCGGTCTATGCTTTCTATTGGTCTGTCCATTAATATTGTCAACCTGCACAGTTTGACTTTGGCATAAAAAATCATGTTTTACCAATTCACATCAATAGAATAAACGGCACAGAAAGGTCTTCAATCACCTTTTCTTAGTGCTATGTTACTCCCATAATGACATTTTAGGAGCATCATTTATTCCCTAGCAACAAAAAACGACTATAAATGTAAAAATTCAGGTGCCTGTCGGGTGTTGAACATGCACCATCTGAACCGGTAGGACGAGACGGCGCTCTAGATCACTAGGTCACGCACGGAAGGCTAGCTAACCTAATTTCGAGGTTAGAGCATGAAAAAAACATTACAAAACCAATGCACTTTTGGAAAGTAGTTTCAGATCGCCCTTTATATCCCAGTACATACGTCTTTCTAGTTTTTGTTAACCACTGAAAAAATCATAAAGATTGTTGCAGCGGTTGCTTAGGTTACACAAAAGCACAGGATAGGAAAAATACCTAATAAACGGTAATAAACTATACGGATTAGGAAGACCACTAGCATTTTATTATTGATTAATGTATCTAATTGAGATAATGTTATTTATATAATAAATGTACCTTGCCGCCTATTCGTTGTATATTGTCGATCATAATCATTATCTGAGAGTCTTTAATCGTGATATAAAGGCATTGAAATTTACATAAAATTTATGAAGCGCACAGGAATAAAATATACTAGATGCTCCGCTGGGTGCCATTTGGTTTTTCATATGAAGGAACCCAAGTGGTTTGAAAATTTGCATGACAGTATAGCATTTAACAGCCTCTTTGTCGGTAAAGCATTATAATCCAAATAGTCATAATTTATAGGCATTTAACTTTACACTAAGTCCACAGAACTGGAAAGAAATATATAACTAAATGTGTCGCTGGGACCGTTGGGTTTGTCGTATAAGGACACAAGTGCTTCGAAAATTCGCCTGGTAACACAGAATTTGTAAAACTATAACAATTATAACACACGTATACAAGACCTAAACAATGACAACTTTTATCGATAAACCCTATTCCCTTTTCCAACAATTTTTAACTGTTAGGAGTATGTTATCGTGGGGCTGGAATATTTACTACAACGATCGCTCAAATAATACGTAAGTCATCGGTTCGCAAGGTGCCGATTATCGGCAAAATTGATCCAAGACAGGCGCTTTTTGTCGTTACATGAGCTGAAGTTGCTGTTAAGATTGTTGCTGAAGCAGAAGAAGTTGCTGTTAACATCAAAAGCACACTAAGTTTAGACGTTGTCAAAAAGTTCAAGCCAAATCTGACCAGCTATGTCAAGTTAGGTACGATTACCGAATAATTTTATAGCGAAAACCTATTTGTTATATGCACCAGCCTCCAAATTTTTTAAAGAACTGCTTTCAAAGAATTTGAAGATGTAGCAATTGCTTTGGTAAAATCTACGGCAGTAAATGTTATCTGTGTTTTCATAAATGAGGCATAGTAGCAAATATATTTGGTTGCGTCTATTTTCTTCTGGAACCATTGGTAATTTATATCTGGTCAATATACTGAAAGAATCCACAAAACTGAAAACAGCTTCTCGGCGTGTCGGAAAATACAAGTAAAACATTGAGTGTAATTGCAAAACCAGATTTTAACAACAATTTGGAAATAGGTTTGCGTTTATTAACGATAATCAACAATTGAGTCACCGGGGCTCCGTTCTAACACATTAAAGCTTGTGTATAATTCCACTTGTTCTTACGTTTGTGTTATCAGCAGAAATGGATCCAGATGATAGGCCAGGAGTGTTGGTTCCGCTGCCGTCACAGACTGGTGATTCGTCAAATTGCCCACACGCTGCCCTAAACACAGTTGCGTACAGTAAATAGAGTTATGATAGGGAGATAATCGTGACCCCGCACCCCGATTCGAAACTTCTGGATCCGCGGCTTATTGTCAATTGTAAGAACCAAATACATTATCGCGTTCAGTATCTTTTATTTTATTACTACTACATGGCATAGTCTATATTGGCGTCATAATATGAATTGTATATATAATACAAATAAAACCGTTTCATAGTAATATTGCGTATACAGCCTTACAGATAGCGAAAAAACTGCTAAAGATGGCACTGATCAAGTGCTTTAGTATACCCAGTTATTATTATACAAATGTTTTCATTCATTTTATGCTGCTGCAGTAGGTATTACAGCTTTTATTACTTAGGGTTTTTAGACATATTAATGCAAATCGTTTAGTAGATTTTGCGACCTTGTCTTTGTTGGAGTGTGGTTGACCGGAAGTCTCATAAACCAAACAGGCATACAGGACTCATATACCTGAAAACTGTCACTGTAGAGCGATCTCGTATCGTATCGCACCTAAATAAAAGAACATAACATTTCTATTATAGGTCAGCCCGGTTGTAGAACCACTGTTAGCTTCGAGAGAAGTTGTCATTTGGATGATCTCAGTCTAAAATTTAAAAGCAATTTTATGTAATCAAACAGATTGCAGTTGCCACGACTAAATATATACTAACGGTCTCGGTTGGCGAAGTCCCAACTACCGTTAGAATTGGCCTGCATTAAATTATTTGAAAACACAAGGCAAAAAAACTGAATTGCAAACTTTGAAGACTAACTATGTAATGACATCCGATGTTAACCGCCACAACATATAATTCATAGACTAATTGTGGAAATTCGTTTGGATTGTCAATGTCACATCTTTAACTTGAGGATGGCCAAAAGTAGTAAAAGGCACAACTAAAAGACAATAAGTTTGCTACAAAATAGAATGTTATGTTTTCCTTTTTTCTTTGAAATTGTGGATTTGATACAATTGCGTGTTTCCTCGAATTTAGCACACGAAAGGCCCAACGGTAGTTGTGAATAACGCTGTTTTTACTGCAGCGCAACGCCGTACGGTGCTTTACATGACAAGGCAGCTGGTTTCTACCGAAAATTATTTGTTATTCTAATTTATTGCAGCGTTAATTATAACTCATTAAACACGTGTGCTGCAAGCTGCAACTTTTGTAGTTATAAGCTGCACGAACGAAGCTGATGCACAATGAAGCAGCTGTGACATCGTTGCTGTATTCTCATGAAATTTTCTAAAAGATTATTCGGAACAGAAAGGAAACGACATTCCTCTTTGTCCCTAAATCACGGAAACTGTTATTTTAGTTTATTCGCTCTGAGTCTGTAAGTCAAATTGTTTGCGAATAGCCCTGTATTGCTGTATCAATGCCTATTTCGTTGCAATATTGCCTAATAAGTATCGGAGCTAGAATACATGGTTATGTTTTGTTTACAAAGGGATTTATTTTAATATCAGTCCAACTCAGCAAGAATACATCGCGTGTTCAAGAGGTGACCTGTTTCCCGGACCATGTACTGCAGTTTCTGTGATTTATAGTATTTGTCACGAATAAATATAGCTGCTTCCTAACATTCATATTATAATCCCTTGCAGTAATAAATTTAAAACATATATCACGCAGTCGACACTTGGTATTGTATTGGTCCCCAACGCGTTGTCGTTATCGTAAATTTTTTTATTAATTTCACATAACCCGCCATAAGCCGTCATAGATTCGTTGTCGGTTTATGGTTCTGGCATTGTGACATTTTAACTTTAATTGGTTTTAGCAAAAACTATATGCTTCGCAGACTGCTGCGTTTATATTACTTAAAATTTATGACATAACCTTATTTAACTATGTGTAATTAAACCATTGCAGAATGTTTATATGATGTTAGGCGTACCGATTACGCAATTTTATTAAGGTTGTCAGTCTTGAGTTAAGCCATTTCAGAAACATTATTGGATAATTCATAATGAACATAACGAAATGATTTATTGCTGACTTCTTAATGGAGAAGTTGGCGGTTTGTAATTTGTGGCACTGTGGGTACCACATAAAATAGGAAAGGGAGCCACCTTTGTTCGTGCCACCTCACAAATGGGGACTCCGCCTCTTTAATTTACGTTCACTATTTTTTTTCGGTTCCCCTGGGAAGCACCAATTTGTACAAAAGTAGAACAATATGTTTTGTAAAGTCCTATTGTCAAGTTAAATATTTGATAAATCATGTAAAAATTAGTGATATGTTAATGTTATTATGTATGTATACGCCATGTGCCCATGCATACGTGTGCTGGAACAAAACTACGCAAAAGGCAAAAAAGCGCTGACCGGAGTTGAACATACAACCTCTGGATTGATAGAACGGGACAGCGCGCTAGGCCACTGGGCCACTTTTAGATAAAAGTATCCTCAGGTCATACTGCAGTATTTTTGCCTCCGGTTTGTATTTTGATGACCCGAACGGTTCCAGCTCAGCATGTAATAACATATGCCACGCAGTCGACAGCGCTATATGATAGCTATATTATATTGGTCTACAACGTGCTGTCGTTGTCACAAAATTTTATTTATTTTATAAGTCCTATCAAAAAACATTCATAAATTCATTCGCAATCGACGACACCTGGTTAGGGCAAATAAATTCTCTAGGCTATCCTTTGAATTTAACATAAGTTTTACGAAAGTTTGTGTAAAAACTGTTTTTTGCAATATTATAACTGGCAATAAATTGCTAGCCCCAATGTCAAGGATTTTAGCTCTTGCAGCATATCATACTTTCGGACAAAATTACAACGCAAGAACACAGTCTTGTTTACGTTAAGTGAACGTTTAATTCCACTCCAAAACCTGGCTTCTTGCTATAGATTTTTGCGAACAAACAGATACATGTCGATACGATACTGTCATGCGCACAAACAGCGGATGTAGCAATGACCTTTAACCTGATGTTTCTGAAGCAACGAGGGTAATATGTCGTAGATGAGGACAAAAGGAAGATCAATGAATTATGCAAAGTGAAATATATTTTTAATTCGACATTGAACCCTTACCCAAGACACAATCCATGTAAGGCGTATAATCTGATTACCACGTTTATTTATGTTCGGGTTTGCTTTAGACGAAGGCAAGGCATGAAGGTATGAATTGTAACCTTTAAAAATTGCCACTTACTTGCTATTTCTTCATTAATATCAGTAGTGCAAAAATAGCTTGCGCATAAAATGTTTTCGACTACCGTTTATATTCGCAGCTATTTTTTTGGTTTGAGTGCACAGCATTGGACAACTGCGCAACCAGTACCCCCATTTCCAGTGGACAGCTATGACGGCATAGTTGCACGGATTCTTAAGGGCTCTCACAACGCGAACGAATATCATCATGCGCAACTCCTAGAAAATGTGTGAGTGCAAACATATGGTACGTAGAAAAGATTGCTTAAAGAAACGTAGTTTTTTTTGTTTCGGGGCAACTCTAGGAGACGGCGATTCCAACAGTTATTTCAAGACATGACTGAGCACGCAACACACCGTGAGGAAAAGAGATGACGATTCATATGAATATTCTACTACCTAACATTTTAGGACAGGTGATCCAAGTGATATGTTTATATATAGGTATGTAACAATATTATTAATTTGTCAATACAAATACGTATTGTACAATCGTGTCCTAAATATACAAATATAAGTTACACATTTGTTCGAATACTTCGAACAGTTCCAGGAAACATTATTCTCAGTCAATGTATACTAAACCAACTGAAGTACGTAAGTCATTGATATGTACGTGAAGCAGGCTGCCCTCATAAATACATCTTGTTAGTCGTGTGTGCGCAGAGTTTTTTCGCCAGATCTGCGACTAAGCAACAAATGCTTCAATTTTAACAATAAACCCGACGTAATTAATCCGGATATACATTCATAACATTATTTGTAATTTATTGATGTAATTTATAACTTATTTCATTTCAATTGGTTACTTCGTATAGCGTTATATATAATTATACATATATATGTTATTATACACATATGCATACATATATATAATCATTTTTGAAGTTTTTTGAATTGTATAATATGAGCTAGGGTGACCGAAAAGTAAGAAGCTGCAAAAATTAGCAGACTAATGAAGACGACAAGTACTTCCTAAATCTCTGTTAAAGCCATTTTGACTTGGAGGATGAAGAGGCTTATAAGAATAATATTTAGTAAACTAGAGGTAAATTTGATTATGTATGAGATGTGTATACAAAGCGTAGCTTTTTACAAGTACAGATGATATACATTTCAGTATGCAAATGTACAGACGTACAAATCGTCGTATATGTATATAAGACGATCATACAGCAATATGCATTATTTGCGGAAAATTTAAAATTTCACGAAAGCTCACTTTCATTTCGGAAATACTGGTACACATTCACAGACTGTTAGATTTCAAGAACGTTTTGGTCCAAATATGTACTTATATATTACACGCTGTTCTGCCTTTACCTTACAGCATTAATAATTCTCATTCAAATCCGTTGGATTAAAAATTTTTTACTGAGTTTAGGACATAAAGTGACCAGTGGAATGAATGTTTTGTGGGAATATCGGGTTTGTTTTGGAACCTAGTTTGTAATATACTAAATACTTAAAAGTTGCATAATTAAACGTACAAACCATGGTTAGAGTTATTTTTAAATAACATATCAAAGTATACGGCTTGTCGTTTTTAAATATGTTGAAGAAAACAATATAATTATGTTATCGAATTGGTCAAAAATTAGCCAAAAATAGCAGTTATTTGGCGTTTTTATTGAATTTTTAAAACTTCATTTATTTTAATTTTTTTTCACATATGGAAATGTAAAACTACCTATCTGTTTACAGGAAAAGTTTTATATTCCATCATTGTATATGTACCTTTTTGTTATATAAATGTACGATCGCAATTAGCTGAGTAAATTTAAGCTATAAACAGTGAATTTAACTATATAGATAATGATACGTATATCGATCTAAGATGGCAAATACAACCGATATTTTTATAAATTTTACAAATTAGTTATTTGTAATGCTTATATATACTTACGTATTGCTTTGCAGATACAAACTGCAAATTTTCTAATATCTTGTCTATTACTGAGCGTAAACCAAGTGTTTTTTTCTTATAGCTGTGTGGTCAAATTACAAAACCCATTACCGATTAAAAATAGCAATAAATACGCCTCCGTGTTTATACTTCATTATAATGCTATACAAAGGTTGGTAAGCTAATGAGATTGGGAACTTTCATAAATTTTTTAAACGAAATCGCAGTTTTATTTTTGCCCTTTCTATTCTTTTTTCACTCTTGTCGCTCACCAAAAACTGAGACCGAAATAGATGTAAAGCAATTTTGGCTGAGTAACGATGATATTTCATGGCGGAATTACTTTTATTTTTGCCCTTTCTATTCTTTTTTCACTCTTGTCGCTCACCAAAAACTGAGACCGAAATAGATGTAAAGCAATTTTGGCTGAGTAACGATGATATTTCATGTCGGAATTACTTTTATTTTTGCCCTTTCTATTCTTTTTTCACTCTTGTCGCTCACCAAAAACTGAGACCGAAATAGATGTAAAGCAATTTTGGCTGAGTAACGATGATATTTCATGGCGGAATTACTTTTTTCCTGTTTTTTGCATTTATCTTATGGCATGTAATTTGTACGAGGCAATTGAACGGTATCTAAGTAAAACAAGTAAAAGTAATTGCAATTTTAAATATCAACATTTTCTAAACTATAGTAATGTCGATAATTAAGAATATGTATTAAGTACGGCGTGCCATGTTGCCAACACGTTATTAGCTGGGGTTAGCCACGATACCAGCAAATCAAACAGTAAAATCTTTTATTGAAAAAGTTCATTTGGATAAAAATATTTTTAGTATTTGTCGAACTCAAGTGTGGTTCGACACGATAGTGGCGGTAACACGCACGCAGTAACAGAAGGAATTGATGCTCGTTATCACAGGAAATACAACGATCCAAATATAAAACCAACTTTTCGCGAAATAACAAAAATCTGACGGGAACTTTTATCCGAAACGATGTATTGTCATATTTTAACACAATGGATTTAGATTTTATATGACCACATAACACATCACAGGTTACACGCGGCTACAAAGTTCTAGTAAAGTGATGTAAAACGGATTTCGTATCACTACGTTTGGTGCAACAAGCCAAACAAAACAACTGTCAAACCCTGTTAGACTACTGCAGCTGCGTAAGATTTATTGAACAATGTAAATTTTAGCGGAGGAGGTAAAATTCATACAGTTCCGTTGTGATATAACAATGCTGAGCCTCAGTCTAAGTCTAAGCTTCTCATAATATACGGCTTAGCCTAAGAAGCGTATGCCTAAGTAAGGAAGCGAGCACTCTCTGAACTCCCGAATTAAGCTGTTCTTTTTAATAACCCTATATATCAATCGGCAAAAAACTATACCAAATGCACCCAGCTGAAAACGCCTACGGAACGCAATATTAAAGTGCATCGTGTTTTCAGGTATTATCAGATTGAATAAGATCTGTTCAGGCATACGACGTAACCGGTTTATGATTAGTATACATAGTTGTCACAATATATATTTTTGTTAGTCGTCTTGTATTGTCGCTTCTGTGTGAATGCAAGATTGCTAAATCATTTTAATCTCCCAACGGATTTATCAGACACGGTAGTTGTTCCTTTTTTATTCAAGAGGTTTGTTGTATCACGTTTTGCTTCATTAAATATTTTCATTGCCGAGTTATCATCTATCACCCTTGGGGAAAACGTTCCATGTCATTATATCGACTTGAGCTTAAATTATTCAAGCTTGTTTCATTTTATTTGTACCGACTACGTAGCCGATTAAATTGTACAAACTTTTGAAATATACAAAGTTTCGATAATGATACTGAGTTGTTTATTTTTTATATAGCTAAATGGTCACCCTAGAGTGGGGGATCAGACAGGCAACTGCATAATTGCATCATATAAATACGCGAATATGACTAAAACGCTCGAATGTAAAAATGTAAATTCTCTTTAAATTTCTCGCCTCGGAAATTAACGATTGTTCTTCTTCAAACAAAAGTGTCACATCAGTATGTAGCCTGCGAAGTTTATATCACTCTAAAAATAGCTGGATCAAAGCTAAGGGTAACAAACAAGTGAAAAAGCACTCCACAAATATATGTCTCCGCCCAGAAAAGTCTACTTCAAGGATTGAGCTCACCCGTGTATTTATTTATACCTTAACACTATCCACTGACGTTTTCTCAATCTTGGTTGACTTTAAAATGCCTGCCTATTCTTGCAAGCGCGCACTATTTACTTTCGATAAATCAAATACCAATGCCGTTGTGTTACTGAGAATAGATAAATGCTGCAACAAGTAAAACAATTTCAATTACCAACGCACAAAATCAATTTTTCACACAACTGCAAGAAAATTTTAATGAATTAATGTCAGATGGTTGCCATGACCTGAGACAATATCTACCCAGAAAAAAGGTTTCTATAAAACTCGAATTTTCAACTTGAGCTGCCGGCGTGAAAAGAATAAACACTAACGACCCGAATATTTAAACTTTTACGTGCAAAAATTATACTACAAGTTGGAAGACTAATATCTCCAATATTCTTACATCGCTCTACCTAACACAGTTAGTTTACCATTACTCGTTTTTAACTGCTTTCTTGTTACTAATGATTATATAGATCATCCACTTTAAAGCTGAAGTGGAAGGATAAAAAAATTCCCATTAACTTTGTTTGTGCTACATAGAATCAACAAATTTGAAAAATTGTGGATGCTACTAAATTTGATGCACCCAGCAATTCTTTGAGTACTGCGAGTAATATATAGTAATTACCCAGTAATTTGAAAATTTGTGGTTGCTAATAAATTTCACGCACCTAGTAATTTTACAGGCGCAATCAAGACCCAGTAATTTTAATTTTTTGGGACAAGTTTTATCCTCTTTAAAGTTTTATAGTAACCCATGTACAGTAAATGCATAGAAATAGTAAAAACAAATAAGATATACCGGGATGACAGAATTATAGAATATCTATCTCGCTAATCGAAGGCTTGTGTTTCTTTCACCTAACGGAAGTGACGTATATGGTCTTATATGATCCCTAAAGTAAAATTAACCTCGACATTGAGCCACCAAAAATTGTCGTGTCCAAAAACCTTTGCAATTATGCAGACGAAGTAATATTGCACTTCTGTTTCCACCTAGAAAGAACATACGCTGTCTGAGAACTACCAGACAACAAAATTTGTATAACTTCACGAAATTAAAAATAAGCTGTGTCTATTACAAGAAAAATTCAAGCGAAATTATTTGAAAGTTTATCTACTACTCTACTATGAAGAAGTAGGTTTGGTAAAGACCCAAATAATAGGTCATAAAATAATCATAGCCTGCCTATAATAATCTCATTCATTACTAAATTGTAAACTGCGTACTAGTGTTTTTAAATAAAATTTTCGCTATCACCAACAACAAAACACAAAGTATGTTTGCGATATTGTATTTAAATATAGTAATAGTCGATTTTGATTTTATAAGTTGTCCATTGAAAGTTTAGAGTATCTTTTTTGCTGAACGATGTTTGTTGTTCCTCATCTGATCCGGAATAGCTGACGTTGATTTATAAGTTGTCCATAAAGTCGAGCACACAGTTATCCTGAAGGACTCCTGTTATTCCCAACCTATTCGGAATATTCCATGTTGATTTCATCTAATTCGTAATACCTAACGTTGATTTTATAAGTTGGCCTTGTAGTTAACCACAATCTATTGCTGAAAATGTCCGCTGTTCCCCATCTTATTCGTAATATATATCTGATGTTGATTTTATAAGTTGTCCTTATAGTTGAACATTTGTGCTGAATAATACGTGCTGTCCCTCATCTAATTCTGAATATTTGTCAGCCGTTACAAAATAAATATTAGAATTGATACAAACCAATATTAAAATTGAATTTAAACTTGGTAAAACCTTTAGTCACAGCATCTAAAATTTAGTTATCTTTATGTTGTCATGTTTAGCAAATTTATATCAGAAATTCAAGGATTGTACTTTGTTCCAAAAGCTCTCCACTACTTCATTTACGGCCACAAAATTTTGGACACTTGGTTATTACTAGGCCGCTTTTTGAAACAATTTTTTAAATTTTATGCAACGAAACGTCGAAATATTATTACTATTTCAAAGTAATAGTTATATGTTAATTGCTTTGTTGACTTTAACTTTGTAAAGATTTTGTAAAGAAGCCACACTTAAGTTATACTTCCGCTATAAACGTTTCAGAAACCATAAAAGAATACCTTCGACATGACGCACACAGTTTAGTTTTTATCGCCAATTATTTGGCAAAAAAGATTTTTTGTCTATTAAATAAATTTATGTCACTGCTCAAGTCCTGAAGTGTTGCGAATGGATTGATCCGACATGGTTGGCTTTTTTTCGGTTAATGTGCAAAGAGCTTACAACCGTTGTCCCAGGAGTTTAAACCTAGAATATTTCTTCCGCGGGAAATCTTCCGGTCAAAAACTCCCTGTCGCAACGTTCCACATTTTAGATGATTTAAGGACATGTTTACAGATTTTATCCATAGGTTTGCGTACCAGATGTTAAAAAATGTTTATTTTACTTCATTATGAGACTAGCAAAATATTTCGAATGTAATTTGTAGACCTCTTTATTATACCTATATATCGGACGATAAATGCCATTATGCTTGAGGCCACATAGTACAATACACTACAGGTAAGCTTTGTGTTTTCGTTTCAGAATTATAAAATAAAGCCTAATACTGTGTCACAGAATCACTTGTTTAAATATGTTTGACAAGTTTCAAATTTCAAATTTATAATTTTATAACATTAGTTGTGAATGAAATTCGCTTACTCTAACGCCAGTTGATTTACTACTTTTACGTCGGCATCGTTAGCTGCGCAGTGAGTTTGTGCACCGAAACTGAACGTAAAAGTCAGAAATGTCTTAGCTAGGCGTAAATTTTAATTTTTTGTTTTGTCACAGTCGTCAAGCTATGACATCGTTTTAGACATCTGACGGACTCGACATCGTACCTAGTTTCAGGGTACGATATATGTTGAAGAGCCGATATCACTTCTTCACCAGCAAGCATTACTGAATAATTGTAACATTTTAAATCATAGTTCAGATATGAGTTTGTTAGTTTCGGTCGTAGTCGTCCAAACACTTTTCAAAAACGGCGAACGACCTGCTGCGCGATTTTCTGAGGTGCCGTATCTATATATTTATTGACAGATTAAGACCTATACATCGCATTTTATCGGCTCTGCATCCAAGTAAATGCTAACTTTGCTATCACAAACGGGAAGGTATTCGAAACACTGGAGGAAGGTGGTAGGTATAAAGCATCATGGTATAATCCTGTTCGGTGCTGTTGCAGAGCTGAGCGTGTTTAAATGAATATTTTTTGTGGGGGTGGGTGGTGGCGAATTTAAAAATTTTCTAACTACATTTGCCCCATGTCATAGCGCAGCCACGACGCTGCTTTGTTTGAAACGATATAAATCGGGATAACGTGCACTTCTATGTCACATTTTAAAAAAACAATACTCAATCTTCTTGCTTGGAAATTTCAGCCGAATATAACTTTTCTATAGCCGAGATTTCTATAACATTAGCCTTAAACATCGACGTCTATAACTTAATAAGAACACGTGGAGTTATGTCAGTGAGCATGTTTTGATCATTTGCATAAGTTTATCAAAAATTTATTCAAACTGCATGTAGTACAGAAAAATCATGCCAAAAATCTATATAGCCGCAGACATCAGCGACTTACTGTCGACTCAAGTATTATCAACACGTCCAAACAAGTGTACAATCCGTCATGTTTGAGATGTCATTTGAGTAAAATAACATTAGGACGTAATTTATTCAAACTGCATGTAGAAAAAGAAAAACCATGCCAAAAAAAGCGTTATAGCTGCAGACATCAGCGACTTACTGTCGGCTCAAGTTTTATCAATACGTCCAAACATGTGTATAATCGGTCATGTTTAAGATGTCATTTGAGTAAAATAACATTAGGATGTAATTTATTCAAACTGCATGCAGTACAGAAAAATCATGCCAAAAATCTATATAGCCGCAGACATCAGCGACTTACTGTCGGCTCAAGTATTATCAACACGTCCAAACAAGTGTACAATCCGTCATGTTTGAGATGTCATTTGAGTAAAATAACATTAGGACGTAATTTATTCAAACTGCATGTAGAAAAAGAAAAACCATGCCAAAAAAGCTATATAGCCGCAGACATCAGCGACTTACTGTTGGCTCAGGTATTATCAATACGTCCTAACAAGTGTACAATCGGTCATGTTTAAGATGTCATTTGAGTAAAATAACATTAGGACGTAATCTGTTTTTTAGTTTTAATCGCTTAGCTGCTACCAATAGTTTAATATTTTTGTTGCAGGACATTGCACAATGCCTAGCATATGAAAATATATTTATGCTGTTGGTATTACTGGTAGATGAAAACAGAAAGGTTTTAGAATGCCGTTTTGTTGAGAAAGAGGTACATAGGCAAGAGAAGATCAAAGTTATGCTCGCAATCTGTCTTCTTTAAGTGTTAAATACAATAGGAATGATAATGAAGGACATAATCTGTCTTTTCGTTTTAATCGCTTAGCTTCTACTAATAGTTTAATATTTTTGTTGCACCACATTGCACAAGGCCTAGCATATGAAAATATATTTATGCTGTTGGTATTACTGGTAGATGAAAACGGAAAGGTTTTAGAATGACGTTTTGTTGAGAAAGAGGTACATAGGCAAGAGAAGATCAAAGTTATGCTCGCAAGCGGCCTTCTTTAACTTTACATAAGTAGGAATAATAACGACTATTTAACTTTTGTTTTATCGTTTTATAAAGCTTGAACACCCAACATTTTCAACGTTTCGCGATCTTGAAAATCAATATGGTTATGCAATATTGTGGTATTTAAATTCTGTGTGTCAGCGAAGAATTCTGATTAGTCAGGTCTATGAAATTTGGTGGCGTCCGTTTGTGGGTTATTTTGGTTTGACACGTATAACTAAATTTTGATTAGCAGATTAGGTGGCGCGATAGCTCATTATAAAGCTTGATACCTCCATTTGTGTCCTTTGATTGGGTGCAAAAGCCGATTCCTACTGCTTCCCCCCACAAAGAGATCCGAAAGGGCGCGAGCAGGTTAGCTAGGGGTCCCACCAAAACACTTTACGACACGTATCTCGATAACCACGGTTGTGATCTGGCGGTGGTTGGTCTCATTTTGTGCAAAAAGTTTATCTTTCTAAAACCATGTGGAAAACAATGTTTAGCGTAAAGCTATGTGGAGGTCACCTATGCTCCAGGGTTGGATCAAAATGAGGTTTAAATTTGGAGCTCGGATCCCGAACACATTAGATTGGTCATGTTTCATCAGCGACTATTGTGATTCGGCTGCTGTTTGGCTCATTTTTTAAGACAGTAATGTTCTTTATAGCTATGTGTGGCGCGTTGGTTTTGAGCTCATATGCGCTGTAGAATTGGTCAAAATAATAAAGCGATGATGGATGCTCTACCACTTTAGCAAAGTATATAAATATTTATATTGAATGGGATGCACAGCCACATCTGTGCTTTCTGTTGTGCGCCTGAATGTAATCTAATGCTTAATATTTCTGTGCACATCTGTCTATAAATTACATATTCAAAACTCAGAATTCACCATTTTGGCGATAAGACAAGCTGCTAGTATATAATACTTAAAAATTTTAAATTTCAACAGTTATCATTCAAATTTTGAAATTTGCTGCCGTTAAATTATGATACAACGCGGCAGTAATACTTCTTCAATGTTATAAAAACAAATCAAAACTTTTTGCATTCCATTACCGTTTACTTGTAATATCAATCGAGTAATACTAGCTAATTTAATAACCGATAATCTTTACAGGCTTGATATCTAGCTAGTAAAACAATCAGCGACTGTCATAAACATAAAACATCAGCAATCTAGTTTATAAACGACAGGGAAATATAGCCTAACTCATGGGAACGATAAATAGAGCCGTTTCCTCAAGCAACCCGATTGAAATCGAAACCAAGCTGCGGTTAAACTGTGAAACTCCTATAAGATTTACTGTTGCATGTATCAACAGATGAGGTAAAAGTGGACGATGTATATTTTTTTATGTCACAGCCAACAAAACCTAAAGGTGTAACTTATAAAACTGAACCCAAAAGAGACCAAATGGAATTTATAGTCTGCGAAGCTCAATCGGACAGACGAGTTGCGTAATAGCGAGACGCCCCTGCATCAGAAATTACTATTCATCAATAACATCTGAAAATCTGCTTTTCCTTAAAATTGTTCCGTCCAAATATATATGTTACTTTGTTCCGTAACGCCCTATACCGGCAGCGATATACAATTGATTATAGCTATACTAAAGCAAGCGCTAAATCTAAAAACATTCCGTAATTTACTTACTTTGTTCAGTAATCGAGTGACACCGTTGCACCATGAATGCTTAAGGCGTGTTCACACGCTCAAATTTTTTGCTCAGATTTTGAGCTCAAAATTTGATCAAATTTTGATCAAACTTTGACAGCGATTTTTAAATGAAAATTGCGATATTTCAACATTTGAGATCAAAATTTGAGCTCAAATTTTTTCAGGTAATGCTTCTCGTCCATTATTGGCTACAGGAATATTCATGAAAAGTTTGAACTGTGTTCACACGTTCAAACTTGCAAAAAAGATGCTTTCAAATTTTGATCAAAATTTGATCAAAATTTGAACTCAATTTGAGCAAAAAGTTTGAGCGTGTGAACACGCCTTTAGTGATTATAGGTATAGTAAAGCAGCGTAGGACTGAAATAGTTCCGGCTATATCATGTATATACATACCTTGGTCCGTAATCAAAATACGCCACTGCTATATGTATATGCTTACTTTGTTGCTTAATCGCACCGGCATTAACTGTTGATTATAGGTGTAATAAAAATAGCGTAGGTGTGAAATTGTTCCTGCTATACATGAATTTGAATATTCGTACTTTGTGTAATTACTAACTAATAGGACTGGTATCGTGGATTTAGTGCTACGATGCATGTAATATAATTTGACATTATCGAACAGCAGTTTTATATTTACATAGCTACGAAAATATTTGAACAAATGTATGAAAGTGCATTAGTTCATTGGTTATCAATATCCTGTATGTCGTTATCTTTAAACAAAGCCTAAACTGGGTCTTTAGCCTAGGTTAAAGTCTTTATATGAGCCTTATACTTAGCCTGCGTCAGGTAACTGTGAACCATCCGCCCCGCTCTAAGTTTCCATTTTTTGAACATTATAAATAGTTCGCTAAAGGTTAAAGTGATCTCGGCCAAACATTGTGTTTTAGCTTGTATCTTATCATTTTGAGCGCTCAGGCTTAAGCTATACGCAGTAATCTTTGAGCGGCGAATGACTAAAGCCAATACCCGTTTTGAAAAACAATTACCCACAACCGGACGCACAAAACTTGGAACTAGTACATGAGCAACACTCTCTCTCTAGGAAACGTCAATATATAATCAAATAAGGTAGACGGTAGTCCGTAGCGCAATAGCATTCTGAATTTTATAATAGCCCCCGAATATCCCAATCTAAGCTGTTCTTTTTTCTAACGTTATAACGTCCGGTCCCTAAAGTTGAAGTGGACTATTTTATTCATCGGAACATGTCCGCTGCAAGACACATTATGTTAGATATAAAACAAGGAAAGTACAAGTTTTGCAAAATATATTTTTCAAATTATTGAATTAAATTTCCGTTTTTTCGCGTTAGTAAAGCCGACCTTTGTATAGTATGAGGGTTCTTTGGGATCACGGATGTTATTTCTGTGCCAATGTATGTCCCATAGACAAATTTCTTTAAATAAAAACATTTTAGTGCGGGAAGTCGGGAGTGCGGCAGTAAACGATTGACTTAGACTTGTGCTTAGTCTAAGGCTCTTATAAAGACCTCAGCTTAGGCTAAGTATATCGAGGACGACATAACCGGCTTATTAAAATATATTGGTGGTACATATACATTTAATTTAAATACATTAATTTCAAATGTGTTGTTTTTAAGGATATAACGCTGCCCCTCACTTTGACGTGGGCCTATATTTAATTCAGTAAATTGCGCAAATGATTACATTATGTCTTATACTCGCCAACTTAGTTGTAGCTCTAAGTTCCAGCAACGAGTTTTTACGGACAAAGTTATTTCTCAATTTGCAATAAATTACCTCAATGTAGTCTTGCATAATAAAGTTTTTGTCGTCACATGCTACGAAGAGATTAATAAAATGTTTTTTATTGAAAATAGTTCATTTTCGCAGTGATAAAGATTCAATCGTTGTCTGAGAATGGAGAAGACAAAAATTTAATATGTCAGGCAATCGGCAAAAAACTAAACACTAGTGTTTCAAACTAATCTGGTTAATAGGTATTTAGCCTCAGGAAACAATATTAATTCATCGTCATGCGGGATGATCATTTATACCTGTCAACACCCGGAACCGCGAATTCCACCCCGGTCGGTTGCTTGCAGCTTCTTCCAGAATCTCCATTGAGCGGGTCCGCCATTGTATCCAAGGAAGGCGTTTAAATGCTCGCTCCATATTGTTTTCAGGTTACGATCGCTCGTGCGCGCGGTCTTTTCCATGTTGTTGATGGGGTTATAGTAGTCTTTACTTCACGGGATGACTTCACGGGAGGATTCACAGTAGCAGCACATGCCCAAACCATTTGAGTCATCGCACCGCAACTTAAGTTTCGAGATTCGTTCGTTAACCGCTCCAGGCATCTGGATCCGAATTTGTTACGCGGTTCCTTTTGGAAACGCCTACAATTCGCCGAAGACACGAACGTTCACAAACTGGGAGCGAGTATATGTCGCTGACCTTGACTGACCATGTTTCAGCAGACAAGAGAATCGGTGGAACACTTCATTTGTGTGGAGACCGACATCTCATGTCTGCGCCAAATGGTTTTTGTGTTGTTGGTGGAAGGCAACGAAAGCGCTAGCAATTCGATTACTTGTGCCGGCCTTTGATGATTTGCTGCCCGGACTTATGGATCCCATATAGCAAAGGTTGTGGACGTATTCTATAGCTTCGCCGTCCAGGGCGACACTGTGCTGCGTTGCACAGAAACATGTCATGATGTTTGCGTTTCAAGAATTTATTTGTAGACCAACTCTGCTGATGCGCTGTTGCATGAGTTTTAGCGCTCTTTGCAGCTCGGCTTCGGTTTCCGCTAGTTTGGTAACAATGTCAGAGTAGTCAAGATCTGGTATGCGAGCTTCATCACCGATCGATACTCCAGGGCATTTTATGCAAAATTCTGACAGAGCCCAGTCCACTACGTGATTAATCATAACAGGGGACTGAACAGAGGTTTTACGACCGCGGGGTTCTGTTGCGAATGCAGATGACGTAACATTGTCCAATCGGACTTTGCTGTAACACTCTGCATACACATCTTAGATTATCCCTCCCAGCTTCGGCGGTATTCTACCAGCTTTGCTGTAACACTCTGCATACACATCTTAGATTATCCCTCCCAGCTTCGGCGGTATTCTACCAGCTTTGCTGTAACACTCTGCATACACATCTTAGATTATCCCTCCCAGCTTCGGCGGTATTCTACCAGCTTTGCTGTAACACTCTGCATACACATCTTAGATTATCCCTCCCAGCTTCGGCGGTATTCTACCAGCTTCAATTATGCTGTATAATAAATATATTATATAAATATATATATATAAAAATGTATATATGTATGTATTATTGCGATGCATAAGAAATGACTATTTTAGTTTAAACAGAAGGTATCCTTTGCCATAATTCTAAACATTTTGGAAATATGTGAAGCCAATTTTTCACTGAAGCGTTTTGAAATTTCATAATTTTTTTTTAAAAAATAATGTGATTATGATATAATTGTTTAGTAAATATTTACTGCAATTGAAATAAATAAACTTTCATTTTAGCGGCTTATAGTGAGTAAAATATTATTACAGAAACAAGCAAACTGGAACTATCGGTTGTATTTTCAGCTCCCTGTAAACTACACTACCCTATTCTAGCCACCGCAGACAGCTTTCGACATCATTTTCACCCTTTCTCATATTTTATTAAGCGGAATTTACACAGTCACAATGTGGTCGTAAAAAATAATTTGGAAATTCAATCGCCCCAGTCTACTTGCCAATCGAAAATGATAGCTTGCAAATGTCTTGGAATGACTCTTCTGGACATTTACACTAAAACAAACTAAGACAATTCAGGTCATCTCAACCAAAGACATGTTTATACCGCGATTGAGGAAAAAACAAAAGACTTGTAGATACATCTGCATCCGATCATTTATACTGTAGTAACAATACTCTTACGAAGAGAAAACATCCTCGATAAGATCGGTTTCTATGCCACATTCTCCATGGGGACAAGAAACCATGTATACTCACTGGGTGCATATATAAGTGTTTTCCAAACAGAAGTATATGCGATAAAACCCTGTGCAGACAATATCATAGAAAATAAAACGCACAATATGAATATAAGGATCTTTTCAGACAGCCGCGCTGCTCTCAAAGCACTTGAGGCTGACCTGGTTAAATCCAAATTAGTCTCAGAGTGCAGGGTGAGTTTAAGAGAATTGTCCAAACAGAATGAGGTATCACTTATATGGGTACCAGGACATAGTAACATAGAAGGAAATGAAACAGCTGATCAGCTAGCCCGAAGAGGTTCATCAAAACTACCTGTAGTACCAGAACCTATCCTTCCAATCTCAAGGAAGGAAGTTGCAACAAAGATAAAATCTTGACTACATAGAAAGTTTGTTACTAGATGGATGCAGGAAACGACGTGTAAACAGACAAGAAGTATCATTAGTACGCCGAATAAGAAATACAGTAATTATTTGTTAGGATTAACGAAAGACAGAATAAGACAGTGCGTTCAGGGAATAACGGGGCATAGCTGGCTAAACTTCCACCTACATAAGTTAAAAGTTACAGGAAATAAACATTGCTCTCATTGTGGCATCGACGAGACATCAGAACACTTTCTGCGTGCTTGTCCTAGGTTTGCAGAGAGTCGGAGAGAAATTCTAGAGAATACAGTAATTACCATAGAAGGCTTGAGAGATTACAACATTAAGAAATTGTGTAGGTTTATTCTCAGTACTGGTAGGCTTGCTGTTGAAAACCATGATTAAAACGGAATACAACGTCTTAGGTTATCCAAGACAAGGTAATACTTTGCACATTCACAGTGTTTAAATCCCAGATTCTGACGTCATTCGCAGTTTAACGGGCTGATGCAATGGACATGTCATTCATGTTCCCGCATGTTTTTCTAGCCCAGTATAGTTAAATCTAATCTAATCTAATCTAATCTAAATGCCACTCTGCTTTCAGATAGAGCTACTTGTTGAAATAAATTTTACTGATTGTCCTTAACGTATAATAACATCCTTAAACACGACGTATTAACAAAACTCATTAAATCTGTATTATTACCGTTGTGAACTAGTAGTAATAACTATAATTACCAGTGCGGCACTAAGTTGATATTAGACGGACAGATTTCTTTCATGATTCTGGTGCCCGTAAAAGAATATGGAGATATAACGAAACTGTATACAATGGTGAGTTAATAAGTGTGGTACAAGCTAAGGTTTTGTAATTCTAATTACACCATGCCTTCTTCCGATGGTTGCATGATTTGTAATAAAAGCTTAAAATATTAACTGGAGGCTAAATTTTCATGTAAAATGCAACGATGGTTCAGGTAGAATGAAGCTGTAAAGATGACACCGGTTATCAAGGTCGCAGTAGCTATTCAAAAGTGGGGTGCCGCTACTGGAATAATGGGGATGTCATCTTTACGGCAGCCACTTTTTCTGGAAAAGCCAGGAAACCCCCACCCCGCGTGTTGGGCCCCTTCCGGTAGTGAATTATGTGAATAGTGATTGTTTGTTTCCCAATAATACAATCGACGCGATGTTATATTATAATCCTGCGGTGCAGAGCCGCCGTTAGTACCCCCCTACCCCCCTAGGGGGGGCCTCGCCCTTTGCAGGGGCCTCGCGCCTTACAGGGGCCTCATCTCATGGCCTCTGGGTGAAAAGGTGAAAAAGTTGGGAGCCGCAGCACAACCTCAAGCACCTTTCGCAAAGTAAATGTGCACGATATACAAAGGTAACCTCAGAGTTTAGAAGCCTAATCGTGAGTATGAGTTTAACCGTTCCGTGGTTCAAAGTTAGAGTTTTTACTGGCGCCTGTTTTACGGACATACACGAAAATTTATTTAGGTCAGCGTCTATGCAACTAATGTATAGCGTTTGGTGTGAAATAAACTAGTAGAGGCCTTGAGGCCCCTGGTTATATTCCGGTGTTATCTACGTGATAAGTCTTGACGGTTAAAATAAATATTAATATTAGTAATTTTGTTATAATTTAGGCATAATAATATTAAATTTTGATATATGAAATATGTGTTCGTGAAATGAGTCAACGGGTATTCGAAAGTGGTGCTTCAAAGCGCAAACGTACAAAGGAGCAGGCTATAAGGATGTTTTTAAAATATTGCAAAGACTGTTTATAAAATTATGACCATGCATACTATCTTAATTTAAGGAACAGCTCTAAAATTTAAGGGTACACGGTCTTTGCAAATTTTTAGAGTATAATGTCTTAAGGTAAGTGTATTGGAAAACGATTACATTAGTTAAGAAATGTGATAGGGGCCTCGCAGCCTGCTGGAGGGGGCCTCGCAGCCTGCTGGGGGGGGGGCTCGCAGCCGGCTGGGGGGGGGGGCTCGCAGCCTGCTGGGGGGGCCTCGGACATCCTAGCGGCGGCCCTGCTGCGGTGACCTGTAGATCATGTGTGTATGTAATGAAGATAGTGTGTAAGAAACTGTCAACAAACCTACAAAGTAGAAACAGTATCCTTGATACTATCGGACAGTGACAACGCGCCTAGATAACTATCGTTGAAAATTTTATTAAAAACATACAAACATGGGGTGTTTAAGACACAGTATTGGCAGAGTGTGTCTGATACTTTGTGCCGTACATTGATTTTAAACGGTGAGGACATTATAACCTGAACCAGGCGTAATGTTAGAAAATGGAACAGCTTTACTATGGGCTGATCGGACGGCCCTTCCACCGACTTAATCATGGACACAGTATAAGGTTCATATCAACACCTAGGCCTAGATTAAGATCAATGCTCAGGCTTAATATATTAACAGCAGTATGGTCTACATTTCATTTACGCCGTCACGCTTACTATGGCAGGTGGTTCCGTCACTATAAACTGTTAATGTAACGCGACGGGTGTAAATGCTTTTAATGACGTCCTATTTGTATATCGTAAAATATTTTTTTCTTCTCCCGGCGAGGAAGATGACTGCTCAAAGTGATTTCATTCAATAATTGTTCTTTTAGAGCTTCCAAAGCAGAATTTATTGAACAGAATACGTTCAAACTCACTTGTTTTTATAGTTTTTCGCCTTAGTTGTAAGTAGTATTTGTTTTTTGTTTTACTTGATAAGTCATGACATGACTCAAAACATGACTGGATACTCAAGTGATGCGGTAACAAAACTAACAGTAGTATGCGGTATTCAATGTAAACGCCTTGCCACACTAGCATAAATAGTCTATATATATATTGTTGCGACACAGCACTAGCCTTGTAAGCTGGAGACTCAGATTGGAGTCCAGGATGGTCCATGATAAGATGCGTCGTGGATATTTTGTCTCATTTACAATATCACACCTACAACTGAGGTTGAAATTTATTATGGTATTCTATAGGAATTGATACTTACATTGGAATCTTTCTCAAGAAATGTCATTAATTCAGTAAATTCCTTAATTCTATGTTTTTAATATCCTTGTTGATAAGAAGCATCGTGGTTCAGTTCATTTGAGATATTGCGATTATGATATTTGAGCGTAATTTGTTTGTTTCAATATTTTCACAATAATTTCGATACGCGCTACACTACCTAGTCGGCATGTTTGTTCGCCAACAAAATTTGAGGTCGGCCGCTATACTGTTCCCGAATGACAAGCCTCAAATTAAAATTCTGTAAAAGTATGTTCAACAACAACTTAACAATTTCATTAAAATGTTCGGCAATATTATTTATACCCTTTTAAACTCGTGACCCAAATGTTTTTAAACCGTTTGAAGATGGATATAGGATCGCCTAAAAATGTTCGATTACCGACTTTTTTGAGAATGACAAAACAGGATTATTGCTGTGCGCATATAAAGTTTATTCTCTCATAAATCCACTATATTTAGTCTGAAAATTCTTGAAATGAAGGTTGCTTGTCTGAAGTCTTTTCCTTCTACTATCTCTGACATTTATAAAGATCTATCTGCATTACAATTTACGTTTCTAACTAAAATTTGTGTAATGTTTTGTTCATTAAATTTAAATTCGTCTCTGAATACACACCGAAGCTAACTTAAAGGTGAAGTACATGTGTTGGGTTTTCAGCAAAAAACCATTTTGTTTACGTCTCACTGATTTTAGGCACGGTTTCACCAAAATAATGGATTTTCAATATGTTGCAGTATAGATGTTTCACCATTCATATTCATGCAGCATCTTCTAAAAAGATTTTTAAGCCATATTAAAGCACAATAAACTGTGGACTATGTTTTTTACACAGCATTTCTCCTGTTTGTTATTCAAACCTTAGTACTTTTCTAGCGAGTACCTTGCTGGAAGTTGGTCGAGACACCGGCCGTTCAGGTATTGCGAAGTTCTGACAACGGGCACATAGAAAGCCAAAGCACAAATTTGATCTCTGTCTTCGGAATTAAGTTACCGTATTGCTCACCAAACATTCTACAAAATATTTCGCTATGCGAAAGTACATTCACAATTGTACTAAGCGCTCAGGTTCATACTGGAGGTTAGAACGGGCCGAATTCTTTAAAGAGGCCATGCCGAGACCTTCAAAACCGAAGTCGACCGGGCCATTCAAAGCCGAAGTCGGCCCGGCCAAGGTGCCGAATCTGGCGCCGGCCTTGTACTATTCCGTTGTTGGTCCACCTGAGTGGGCGCTTACTTCTAGAATACACTTATCGGAGTTGCTTTTTCCGAGGCCATTGAGCCTTGCAGCTCGCTGAAACAGGTAAAATGAATCTGAATCTTAATATAAGACTTTCCATGTTAGATTCTAAAGCAAAAAATTAGTCGATCAGTGTAAAAACCCGTCGGACATATTTAACGAGGGGGGAGGGGGTATAAAAATATAAAAAAATAAACGTGAATGATAGCGACACAAAGTTCTTAAAACAATCGTTGTATGGTACCCAAGATTTATGAAAACCATTAAATTATTATGCGTCAACAAAATATTAAACTCGAAATTGGATCAACCCACGATTGTGCAACGAGTGGTATCGCTGCGAACGGGCTACGTTTATAATCACAGATCCGTTTTGACGAATTAACTCATAATTTTTGCCAGCATCAAAAATCTTTACATTAGCAGATTTGAAAAATTACATTAGATTGAACCCGCATAATCATACGCAGATCGAATGGTAGTGCTAGGGCATTAGGCCAAAAAAGTATATTGGTCACAGATACATTAAAATAATTCATCTCATAGTTTTCAGCATCCTAGATAATCTGTATAACCACAAATGCAACAAATTATAACATCAGATTCAAAATCACGAAACCGTGCATGGCTCAACATGGGGCGGGGTACGATGGTAGGTATACACAACCATTCCAAAAAGTCTATATCGGCCATGCACTCAAATCACTTCATGGTTTTCATCATCCCCCGCATCTCTCATAACCACAAATGCAACAAATTAAAACATCTATTTGAACATCACGAAATCATGCATGTCTAAAGAGTGTATCCATAGCATACAATACCATTCCAAAAACGAGATCGGCCACAGATACAATCCAATAAATGACATCATAATTTTCAACATTTTCAAAAACCTACATAGCCACAAATACAACAAATTATAACGTTAGATTGAAAATCGCGGAATCATGCACGGATGAGTGAGTCCCACGGGATGGGGTAATATATATAAAAAAACTACTTCGGTCACCGATGCGTTTAAGTGAAAAACTCCATAGCTTTCAGCATCGTCGAATATTATTGTAACAGCAGATGCAATAAAATAAAGCAGTAGATTGAAGATCACGATATCTTGCATGGTTCTGGAATAGTCCTAGACGGTACACTACTATTCCAAATAGGGAACACCGTTCAAATAAATGTGTTCAGTCACCCCGAAAAACTTCACAGTGACCATATATGCTATTAGCTATAACTCAAAATATGATTCATAAATGGTTAAAATGGGGGTTTTTGATGCCCAGTTCTGTGCCCTTATGTCTTTATCCGCTAGTCTGACAAAATGTGTTGCTCTGCGATGTTATGGACCTTATCCAAACGACCGTGAAAATAAGCAGCCTTTTTTACATGTCGCTTTGGACATGAGATATACCTAAAACGCATGTTCCCTCAGTCATAAACATTGAGGGGGTACCTCCTTAAAGGAGACCTACCATATCCCACAGGTGGGTTACATAGGTCAACCCCTTAAGGTGTCGCGGTCCAGGCTATAAGCTTTTATATGTAAAAAACTCCATGGGATTATCTTCATTGATTCTTGAGATATTTAGAACAAAATTCGTCAGACGGACGGAGGGATGGACAGACAGCATGGTCACCGCTAAATTTATGATTGCGCATACATATAAATGCTTGCTCTCTCCGCTTGCTGCTCAAAAACATCAGATGGTTGAGCATGTCACATGTTCTCCGCTCGTAAAAAAACAAACGAAAAACTCAGAATAAAAACTTAGAATAGGTCCCAATACTTAACTGTAAGTGCTATTCAGTTTCAATGTAACATAAATCTTATTTATTCATTTTTAGAATGAAAAAGTTATGTTGAAATTGGTAGCTCACAGCACTTATGTTACATAAGCATAAGCATTGCATAATTTGATTGTATAATTTTTGCACCCCACAAAGCCAGGTTACTGTGGGCGGCTTTAAACTGCGGTCAGCCCCGCCCGGTTGGAAATGGGTATGGCATCCACACCCGGCTTGGCCTACGAACCGGACTGGGCCAGGCAAGACGACCGACAAAAATTCCTAAATTTACTTTTTGCGGTTCACTATGTAGCATCGTGCTGCGGTCAGCTGTTGTATAAACAAATTATATGGGCAAAATTCCACCACAAAATGTAAGCAACAATATAATATAAATTTTTGCTTCTTTATAACGTTTAATTGAGAAGATATATTTACAATCCTATCAAGCTTTGCATAGTTCTCAGCAACTTTTTCCTATCCGCTAACTTTCAAATTCCTAAATCCAATTGGTTATATCTGCTTTATTGTTCACATACGCATCAGCGCACTTATTTCTTATCATTTAATTTACAACCATTAAGATGCAAAAGTTTAAAGTCACATACGCAGAACATTTATATAAGCTATAAACAGAATTGAAACTAGATAGCATCTTAACAGACTCGAAGCGATGAAATAAAAAAATACAAGCTTATTGGACTAAAAGATATCCAACTCGCCCATAACTTATGTGCCACTTTGGCATGGTTCGGCCACCCAGCCCCATCACCATTAAACATGTCTTATCCATTTTTAAATGAGATTGGAAATACAAATCAGATCGTAAATAATTAATATGCAGATATTATGGGTGCCGACACTTTGGGGCATAGGCGTTTTATATACCCCCAATATTTGTCGCAAAAATTGAAAAAATATTTACTTTATACATACTACTTTCAGCGTTACATACAGTTTATAATTTACTGTTAATTTTGTCATCGCTAAATTTGTTAAAATTAATCTTTATGGCATACTATTGACCACTTCTTCAAAAAACAATGGAACAAAAACGACTACCCGCAACCGTTTTTAGAGAAATCAGTACTTTGACTGTATACCCCCAATATTTTGCTCGTGGCGGCGCCACTGGCAGATATATTAAAAATATTCAAATCAGCTTGACAACAATCAAACATCTTGACGAGTCGACAGATTTAAAACTTTGGACATATAGAATTTATAAAAAGGGTAGACAATAGGTGATTAGATAAAGTCAGTGGGAGTTATTCCGAATGAAATACGCAGCAAAATGGAGCATTTTCTCACTATAGTAAAAGCAATCACGCTCTTTCTAAATAGGGTTTTAGAAAATATATATGTTTCTTATTGTATACTCCAAAACTTATTTTATCGCACAACTCTGATTTCAAATAGTAAGCTGCCACTTACTAATGGTATCTATGTAGGAGTTAATGTTAATGTTTAAATTTTTAACGCTAACATGGTTTTTAACGCAATCGTTCTTTTACAGGTCGTTAACAACAAAAAACTTATGTACTTTAAACGTATCCTTAGAACTGAATGCATTATATAATAAAAACGCTTCGATGAACGTTGGTCTGAAATTCCTTTTAATCAAACCTATCGTTTATTAAGTTTTATTGCAAAATTAAATATAAAGGAATAAGTTTGATGGTTTTATACTAAACAGTAATGCGGGTTTCAAAGATAGTGAACAGTTTTGTCTCTAGCAGCCGTTTGCAAGGAAATAAAACCCTTAGCAGACGGTTGTATTAAATTTTAGTTTCTTGCAAACGGGTGCTAAAGACTTTTATCTTTGATGACTCATTGATTGAGATTATAATATATAACAGATAGCTGTAAGAAACTTTAATCTTTTTACGTACATATTGTCAAAAAGACAAGAACCACTAGCTCCTAACCGTTAGAGATTATCTCTTGAGGTGAGCCATAATAGATTTTCCCTAATAACTTTTTGCTTTTTTCGGTTGTACTTAAAGTCATATGCCCGAACCGCCACAAATGATAGGATTAATTTAGAACAACACACCATTAACATCCCTTGCGCAAGTAAGATTTAAATTATGATCCAAGATCTGGCTAGTTCAGCGATAAATAAAATATATTTATTCATTTATGACCGAACGTTAAGAATTTATTTTTTATCCCTCATAAGAAATAAGCGTAAATACACATCGCATACTATATTAATTAGCATATAAAATGACACTCAACTGGCTCCCCCAGACCCAAAGACGCATCGTATGCAAACTGAAAACATGCGAGATAATTTATGGCCGAGAAAATACAGTTTCGTGCCTCTCACCGATTGGGTAAAGCTAGTATAGCTAGCAGATTGGACAAATCTTTGAAACACGCATCGCATACTATATTAATTAGCATATAACATTAAACTCAACCGGCTCCCCAGACACAAAGACGCATCGTATGCAAACTGAAAACATGCGAGATAATTTATGGCCGAGAAAATACAGTTTCGTGCCTCTCACCGATTAGGCAAAGTTAGTACAGCTAGCAGATTGGACAAATCCTTGAAACACGCATCGCATACTATATTAATTAGCATATAACATTAAACTCAACCGGCTCCCCAGACACAAAGACGCATCGTATGCAAACTGAAAACATGCGAGATAATTTATGGCCGAGAAAATACAGTTTCGTGCCTCTCACTGATTAGACAAAGTTAGCACGGCTAGCAGATTGGACAAATCCTTGAAACACGCATCGTATACTATATTAATTAGCGTATAAAATTATATTCAACCGGCTCCCCAGACCCAAAAACGCATGGTATGCAAACTGAAAACATGCGAGATAATTTATGGCCGAGAAAATGCAGTTTCGTGCCTCTCACCGATTGGGCAAAGCTAGTATAGCTAGCAGATTGGACAAATCCTTGAAACACGTATCGCATACTATATTAATTATCATATAAAATGATACTCAACCGGCTCCCCCAGACCCAAAGACGCATCGTATGCAAACTGAAAACATGCGACATAATTTATGGCCGAGCAAATACAGGTTCGTGCCTCTCACCGATTGGGCAAAGCTAGTATAGCTAGCAGATTGGACAAATCCTTGAAACACGCATCGCATACTATATTAATTAGCATATAAAATGATACTCAACCGGCTCCCCAGACCCAAAGACGCATGGTATGCAAACTGAAAACATGTGAGATAATTTATGGCCGAGAAAATACAGTTTCGTGCCTCTCACCGATTGGGTAAAGCTAGTATAGCTAGCAGATTGGACAAATCCTTGAAACACGCATCGCATACTATATTAATTAGCATATAAAATGATTCTCAACCGGCTCCCCAGACCCAAAGACGCATGGTATGCAAACAAAACATGTGAGATAATTTATGGCCGAGAAAATACAGTTTCGTGCCTCTCACCGATTGGGTAAAGCTAGTATAGCTAGCAGATTGGACAAATCCTTGAAACACGCATCGCATACTATATTAATTAGCATATAAAATGATGCTCAACCGACTCCGACAGACCCAAACACGCATGGTATGCAAATTGAAAATATGCGAGATTATTTGTGGCCGAGAAAATACAGTTTCGTGCCTCTCACCGATTGGGTAAAGCTAGTATAGCTAGCAGATTGGACAAATCTTTGAAACGCATCGCATACTATATTAATTAGCATATAAAATGATTCTCAACCGGCTCCCCAGACCCAAAGATGCATGGTATGTAAACAAAACATGTGAGATAATTTATGGCCGAGAAAATACAGTTTCGTGCCTCTCACCGATTGGCAAAGCTAGTATAGCTAGCAGATTGGACAAATCCTTGAAATTTTCAGGAACCAATTTTTTGTCGTGTGTAATTCTACGTTATAAAACTATATGAAATTTTGACCAGTATTTGAACGTATTGGCCTTACAACCTTACAGGGATGATAAATTTGGTACACATGTCACATTGGCCCAGACATAATTTTGATCACGGATATCAAAGTAACACCGAAAGCGGTTTAGGATTCTTAGTATTTTCAGATCAAGCATTGCTTCATTCGACATTCGACATTTTGCTTCATTTGATTTGTCATTGCTTCATTCGACTAAGTTGCATTGACAGTAATTGTTTATTTGTCGCAAAAACGTATAATTGCTCCAAATGAAGTTTACTCTGCTGAAATGCTACAAAATTAGCTCATAATATACAACACGCACTATATAAAATAACTATCAACTTATTATTTTGACAGTCACACCAAGAACTGTGCAAAGTATTTAGCGCCGTATATTTTGATGTCTTGGTCTTAGGTCTCTTCGTAAAACCACTTCCAGTTCCACTGACAAGGCCTGACCAACGAATCTAGCGTAGTACTCTGATGTTAATGGGGCGGCGTCTTTGAGATCAATGCCAGTCTCACGGCAGACCAAAGAATGATCAATTAATTCCGGTATATTGGTTCCCTGATTTTGCATGTGCCGCAGTGTTTTTAATCAATTCTAGTTCCACAGTAGACCAAGAATTGAGCAAAAAATCAAGGTCTGTACATTAGTTCCCAGATTTCACCGTGTGGGTGTCTTTGCAGTCAATTCCAATCCAAACAATCAGATCAGGAAATGCTCAGTGAACCAAGCACAATTCAGTTATGTCTTCATCTTACCGTAGCGCGGTCGTTGTAATTCAGATTCAATCCAAAAAGTCAGATCAAAGATAGTGCAGTGAAACTTTGAGCGCCATACGCTACTATCTTGATTTGACCACAGCGGTGTCTGTGATAAATTCAAGTCCAGACAGTCAGATGAAGACTGAGTAATGAACCTGCGTCCATACATTGGTGCCCTGATCTCTATCCTTCAGCTGTTGTCTTTTTTATCAATTCAAGCCCACACGAAATTCAATTCGTCGACAGTATCAGATAAAGGACTGAGTAATGAACCTGCGTCCATACATTGGTGCCCTGATCTCTATCCTACCGTTGTTGTCTTTTTTATCAATTCAAGTCCCACGCGAAATTCAATTCGTCGGCAGTATTAAATAAAGGACTGAGTAATATGAACCTGCGTCCATACATTGGTGCCCTGATCTCTATCCTACCATTGTTGTCTTTTTTATCAATTCAAGTCCCACACGACATTCAATTCGTCGACAGTATCAGATAAAGGACTAATTAATGAACCCGCGTCCATACATTGGTGCCCTGACCTCTATCCTACTGTTGTTGTCTTTTTTATCAATTCAAGTCCCACACGAAATTCAATTTGTCGACAGTATCAGATAAAGGACTGAGTAATGAACCCGCGTCCATACATTGGTGCCTTGATCGATAACCTACCGTTGTTGTCTTTTTATCAATTCAAGTCCCACACGACATTCAATTCGTCGTCAGTATGAGATAAAGGACTAAGTAATGAACCTGCGTAGATACATTGGTGCCCTGATCTCTATCCTACCGTTGTTGTCTTTTTTATCAATTCAAGTCCCAAACGAAATTCTATTCGTCGACAGTATGAGATAAAGGACTAAGTAATGAACCCGCGTCCATACATTGGTGCCCTGATCTCTATCCTACCGTTGTTGTCTTTTTTATCAATTCAAGTCCCACGCGAAATTCAATTCGTCGACAGTACGCCGTTTTATGAAATGCTAACGGTTGAATCACATGTTTTCAGTGTATTTTTGGGCAAAACATAGGTACAGTCCTGTATTAATTTGGATGGAATTCGGCGTTTATGAATTATTTAATAGCTTTATATTCATTATATGCATACAATGTAGTTCCGTTGTTTATGAATTTCAGCATTTACTACGCCGTTAAATGGTATAACGCTTTATTTATATCGCATTGTCGCCAACTGTTCGTGCTGGAGAAAAATGAAATACGAAAAGAACTCTCGTTGCTGGCAAAGATCACAGTTACTTGCCAATGCGTAACGCGTGAGTCCATTTCAGGCGCGTTGTGCTTTGGTCAAGTCAGCCCATGATCTCAATCACAATGACCTGACCCAAATCATTGCTTTCTTTTATATCTATCCGGTCGTGGCATAGGAACAGGACGGCGCTGTTCGTTGTCACAATGTTAAAAATACAATCTAAATTCTCTGATCGTGTTTATGCGAAACGCGTTGCAAAATTGTCATCCTTGATCGCTTACTTATTTACACACTCATAGAACGCGAACGCAGCTGTACAATTCAGTGTGTCGTTAGTTGAACCCGGTTGAACATTCAAAACAGAGAATGTTCGTGAACAGAAATTGCGTTTAAGAATCAAAGAACCACTGCTCGAGTTCACTAAACTACGAATACCGGTGGCAGAAATGTAAACGCTGATTTTGCGCACCTCAGTTCGTGATGTTGACAAAGAACTATAATAAATGTTCGCCCCTAAAATGTAAACCACAAGCAGTATAATGCCACCGTATGTGCGGACGCTGGGATCGATTTGGGATCAATAGAGATTCAGTGTCCTACATGCTTACAAAGGGTTATTTTCAATATTTTTTATTTTGTACGACCAACCCTGCATAATATACCATTTTTGATAAAGGAAATTATGCACGACTAGCAACTTTTATCTGCGACAACGTCCGTAAGCAGTGACGCAGCTCAAAAGTGGGGGCACCCTAAAAGGGAGGGTTGGGTTTCTTGCAAAAAATTTCGTGGGCTGCCTTACGATGGCCCTGGCTGAACTCTAAAAGTCGAAGGCAACATCTACACCCCCACTAGATCCCTTCTTGTTGCACTCCTGCAGAGCAAAGAAGTTATGTTAACTGTTTGAAGAGATGTATTTCCTCGTGAATACCGAAACAGTTGAGTCCTTACGATGGCTCTGTTTAAGCTCTAAAATTCGAAGGCCACATTTACACCCCACTAGATCCCTTCTTGTTGCACTCATGCAGAGCAAAGAAGTTGTGTTAACTGTTTGAAGAGATGTATTTCCTCGTGAATACCTGAACAGTTGAGTCCTTACGATGGCTCTGTCTAAGCTCTAAAATTTGAAGGCCACATCTACACCCCACTAGGTCCCTTCTTGTTGCACTCATGCAGAGCAAAGAAGTTATGTTAACTGTTTGAAGAGATGTATTTCCTCGTGAATACCGGAACAGTTGAGTCCTTACGATGGCTCTGTCTAAGCTCTAAAATTTGAAGGCCACATCTACACCCCACTAGATCCCTTCTTGTTGCACTCATGCAGAGCAAAGAAGTTATGTTAACTATTTAAAGAGATGTATTTCCTCGTGAATATCGGAACAGTTGAGTCCTTACGATGGCTCTGTCTAAGCTATAAAATTTGAAGGCCACATCTACACCCCAGTAGATCCCTTCTTGTTGCACTCATGCAGAGCAAAGAAGTTATGTTAACTGTTTGAAGAGATGTATTTCCTCGTGAATATCGGAACAGTTGAGTCCTTACGATGGCTCTGTCTAAGCTCTAAAATTTGAAGGCCACATCTACACCCCACTAGATCCCTTCTTGTTGCACTCATGCAGAGCAAAGAAGTTATGTTAACTGTTTAAAGAGATGTATTTCCTCGTGAATATCGGAACAGTTGAGTCCTTACCATGGCTCTGTCTAAGCTATAAAATTTGAAGGCCACATCTACACCCCAGAAGATCCCTTCTTGTTGCACTCATGCAGAGCAAAGAAGTTATGTTAACTGTTTGAAGAGATGTATTTCCTCGTGAATACCGGAACAGTTGAGTCCTTACGATGGCTCTGTCTAAGCTCTAAAATTTGAAGGCCACATCTACTCCTCACTAGATCCCTTCTTGTTGCACTCATGCAGAGCAAAGATGTTATATTAACTGTTTGAAGAGATGTATTTCCTCGTGAATACCGGAACAGTTGAGTCCTTACGATGGCTCTGTCTAAGCTCTAAAATTTGAAGGCCACATCTACTCCTCACTAGATCCCTTCTTGTTGCACTCATGCAGAGCAAAGAAGTTATGTTAACTGTTTGAAGAGATGTATTTCCTCGTAAATACCGGAACAGTTGAGTCCTTACGATGGCTCTGTCTAAGCTCTAAAATTTGAAGGCCACATCTACACCCCACTAGATCCTTCTTGTTGCACTCATGCAGAGCAAAGAAGTTATGTTAACTGTTTGAAGAGATGTATTTCCTCGTGAATATCGAGTTGAGTCCTTACGATGGCTCTGTCTAAGCTCTAAAATTTGAAGCTTGAAGAGATGTATTTCCTCGTGAATATCGGAACAGTTGAGTCCTTACAATGGCTCTGTCTAAGCTCTAAAATTTGAAGGCCACATCTACACCCCACTAGATCCCTTCTTGTTGCACTCATGCAGAGCAAAGAAGTTATGTTAACTGTTTGAAGAGATGTATTTCCTCGTAAATACCGGAACAGTTGAGTCCTTACGATGGCTCTGTCTAAGCTCTAAAATTTGAAGGCCACATCTACACCCCACTAGGTCCCTTCTTGTTGCACTCATGCAGAGCAAAGAAGTTATGTTAACTGTTTGAAGAGATGTATTTCCTCGTGAATACCGGAACAGTTGAGTCCTTACGATGGCTCTGTCTAAGCTCTAAAATTTGAAGGCCACATCTACACCCCACTAGATCCATTCTTGTTGCACTCATGCAGAGCAAAGAAGTTATGTTAACTATTTAAAGAGATGTATTTCCTCGTGAATATCGGAACAGTTGAGTCCTTACGATGGCTCTGTCTAAGCTATAAAATTTGAAGGCCACATCTACACCCCAGTAGATCCCTTCTTGTTGCACTCATGCAGAGCAAAGAAGTTATGTTAACTGTTTGAAGAGATGTATTTCCTCGTGACATGAATATCGGAACAGTTGAGTCCTTAATACCGGAACAAATGGGCCTCTGTCTAAGCTCTAAAATTTGAAGGCCACATCTACACCCCACTAGATCCCTTCTTGTTGCACTCATGCAGAGCAAAGAAGTTATGTTAACTGTTTAAAGAGATGTATTTCCTCGTGATTATCGTATCAGTTTAGTTCTTTCGATGGCTCTGTCTAAGCTATAAAATTTGAAGGCCACATCTACACCCCACTAGATCCCTTCTTGTTGCACTCATGCAGAGCAAAGAAGTTATGTTAACTGTTTGAAGAGATGTATTTCCTCGTGAATACCGGAACAGTTGAGTCCTTACGAACAAAAGAAGTTATTTAACTGTTTGAAGAATGTATTTCCTCGTGAATACCGAACAGTTAGTCCTTACTGGCTCTGTCTAAGCTGTCTCTGTTTAAAATTTGAAGGCCACATCTACTCCTCACTAGATCCCTTCTCTGTTGCACTCATGCAGAGCAAAGATGTTATATTAACTGTTTGAAGAGATGTATTTCCTCGTGAATACCGGAACAGTTGAGTCCTTACGATGGCTCTGTCTAAGCTCTAAAATTTGAAGGCCACATCTACTCCTCACTAGATCCCTTCTTGTTGCACTCATGCAGAGCAAAGAAGTTATGTTAACTGTTTGAAGAGATGTATTTCCTCGTAAATACCGGAACAGTTGAGTCCTTACGATGGCTCTGTCTAAGCTCTGAAAATTTGAAGGCCACATCTACTCCTCACTAGATCCCTTCTTGTTGCACTCATGCAGAGCAAAGAAGTTATGTTAACTGTTTGAAGAGATGTATTTCCTCGTGAATATCGAGTTGAGTCCTTACGATGGCTCTGTCTAAGCTCTAAAATTTGAAGCTTGAAGAGATGTATTTCCTCGTGAATATCGGAACAGTTGAGTCCTTACAATGGCTCTGTCTAAGCTCTAAAATTTGAAGGCCACATCTACACCCCACTAGATCCCTTCTTGTTGCACTCATGCAGAGCAAAGAAGTTATGTTAACTGTTTGAAGAGATGTATTTCCTCGTAAATACCGGAACAGTTGAGTCCTTACGATGGCTCTGTCTAAGCTCTAAAATTTGAAGGCCACATCTACACCCCACTAGATCCTTCTTGTTGCACTCATGCAGAGCAAAGAAGTTATGTTAACTGTTTGAAGAGATGTATTTCCTCGTGAATACGGGAAAGGTTGAGTCCTTACGATGGCTCTGTCTAAGCTCTAAAATTTGAAGCTTGAAGAGATGTGTTTCCTCGTGAATATCGGAACAGTTGAGTCCTTACGATGGCTCTGTCTAAGCTATAAAATTTGAAGGCCACATCTACACCCCACTAGATCCCTTCTTGTTGCACTCATGCAGAGCAAAGAAGTTGTGTTAACTGTTTGAAGAGATGTATTTCCTCGTGAATATCGGAACAGTTGAGTCCTTACGATGGCTCTGTCTAAGCTATAAAATTTGAAGGCCACATCTACACCCCACTAGATCCCTTCTTGTTGCACTCATGCAGAGCAAAGAAGTTGTGTTAACTGTTTGAAGAGATGTATTTCCTCGTGAATACCTGAACAGTTGAGTCCTTACGATGGCTCTGTCTAAGCTCTAAAATTTGAAGGCCACATCTACACCCCACTAGGTCCCTTCTTGTTGCACTCATGCAGAGCAAAGAAGTTATGTTAACTGTTTGAAGAGATGTATTTCCTCGTGAATACCGGAACAATTGAGTCCTTACGATGGCTCTGTCTAAGCTCTAAAATTTGAAGGCCACATCTACACCCCACTAGATCCCTTCTTGTTGCACTCATGCAGAGCAAAGAAGTTATATTAACTATTTAACCTCTCCTCTTCTCCTCTTCTAGAGATGTATTTCCTCGTGAATATCGGAACAGTTGAGTCCTTACGATGGCTCTGTCTAAGCTATAAAATTTGAAGGCCACATCTACACCCCAGTAGATCCCTTCTTGTTGCACTCATGCAGAGCAAAGAAGTTATGTTAACTGTTTGAAGAGATGTATTTCCTCGTGAATAACGGAACAGTTGAGTCCTTACGATGGTTCTGTCTAAGCTATAAAATTTGAAGGCCACATCTACACCCCACAAGATCCTTCTTGTTGCACTCATGCAGAGCAAAGAAGTTATGTTAACTGTTTGAAGAGATGTATTTCCTCGTGAATATCGGAACAGTTGAGTCCTTACGATGGCTCTGTCTAAGCTCTAAAATTTGAAGCTTTTGAAGAGATGTATTTCCTCGTGAATATCGGAACAGTTGAGTCCTTACAATGGCTCTGTCTAAGCTATAAAATTTGAAGGCCACATCTACACCCACTAGATCCCTTCTTGTTGCACTCATGCAGAGCAAAGAAGTTATGTTAACTGTTTGAAGAGATGTATTTCCTCGTGAATATCGGAACAGTTGAGTCCTTACGATGGCTCTGTCTAAGCTCTAAAATTTGAAGGCCACATCTACACCCCACTAGATCCTTCTTGTTGCACTCATGCAGAGCAAAGAAGTTATGTTAACTGTTTGAAGAGATGTATTTCCTCGTGAATATCGGAACAGTTGAGTCCTTACGATGGCTCTGTCTAAGCTCTAAAATTTGAAGCTTGAAGAGATGTATTTCCTCGTAAATACCGGAACAGTTGAGTCCTTACGATGGCTCTGTCTAAGCTCTAAAATTTGAAGGCCACATCTACACCCCACTAGATCCTTCTTGTTGCACTCATGCAGAGCAAAGAAGTTATGTTAACTGTTTGAAGAGATGTATTTCCTCGTGAATACCGGCCTGCTCTTGTTTTAGTTGAGTCCTTACGATGGCTCTGTCTAAGCTCTAAAATTTGAAGCTTGAAGAGATGTATTTCCTCGTGAATATCGGAACAGTTGAGTCCTTACAATGGCTCTGTCTAAGCTCTAAAATTTGAAGGCCACATCTACACCCCACTAGATCCCTTCTTGTTGCACTCATGCAGAGCAAAGAAGTTATGTTAACTGTTTGAAGAGATGTATTTCCTCGTAAATACCGGAACAGTTGAGTCCTTACGATGGCTCTGTCTAAGCTCTAAAATTTGAAGGCCACATCTACACCCCACTAGATCCTTCTTGTTGCACTCATGCAGAGCAAAGAAGTTATGTTAACTGTTTGAAGAGATGTATTTCCTCGTGAATATCGGAACAGTTGAGTCCTTACGATGGCTCTGTCTAAGCTCTAAAATTTGAAGCTTGAAGAGATGTATTTCCTCGTGAATATCGGAACAGTTGAGTCCTTACAATGGCTCTGTCTAAGCTATAAAATTTGAAGGCCACATCTACACCCCACTAGATCCCTTCTTGTTGCACTCATGCAGAGCAAAGAAGTTGTGTTAACTGTTTGAAGAGATGTATTTCCTCGTGAATATCGGAACAGTTGAGTCCTTACGATGGCTCTGTCTAAGCTATAAAATTTGAAGGCCACATCTACACCCCACTAGATCCCTTCTTGTTGCACTCATGCAGAGCAAAGAAGTTATGTTAACTGTTTGAAGAGATGTATTTTCTCGTGAATACCGGAACAATTGAGTTTTACTATGTTTTGAAATAATACATTTTGTTTGAGTCCTAATTCTTTACTATTGATTTTCTAGGCCCAAAACGTAACATAACTAGCTCGTTATTAGTCATAATCGGCGACATTTTGTTTTACGATCAATATGCAGATACGTCCACATAGCATTGACAGGCAAAGCATGTAAAACCAGGTTAGTTATAAAAGGAATTCCAGGTGGATTTTAATAATTGAAATTCAGCCCAAATTTAGGCACGTCTTTTCAGTTGGGTCCCTAAAATATATATCTTTTTTGCTAAATAAAATAATATTACGAATCTAATACTAAGTCTGGGGAGGGGGTGGAGGGCTACCGCTCCCCGACCGCGTCTCCCCCACTCTAAGCTGTTCTTTTTTCTAGCGCTATAACGTATCATCCCTCAGTGTTACTTGAGTCAATCTAATGATCGCTAACTATTTTTTAGTTATTGGGAACTATTACGCTGCAACAAAATAATAATTTCTATTATGTTAATGCTGACGCAGCAATCGTTAATTAATCAAATTCTATTTGTTTTCTACGCTACACCCGTTGAGAGATGATGGAATGGAATGAATTGGTCAGTGACAACTTTATAAAATATTGGATGAGTCTTATGAAAATTAGAATTCGCACTTGTAACCCTTGTGAACCTCCATATATTTTCTCTGACTTTGAAACCGAACTACATGATCAAACTAGATTACTGGTTTAGATCAAGTTGCTGGCTCATTTTCTCACGGTTTTGGAATCGAATACTAGCTCGGTTGAATTACGAGCCTGGATGACGTGGTTTTCGGTAAATGCATGTGGTATAAAATACTTATATATCAGTGTTTTAATATGCCTGAAAGAAATGGTCATGCAAAAATGATATTACTTCAAACGTTACCTATCCTTTATAAGCAGCGTTTCTTGGAAATTCGATATATATGTACTCTATCATTGTAATACTGTGTTGTAAGTCTACAGTTACCTAAACTGAAAGTTCACAGGACTTTGTCCGGTAGCGGTAGACATGGGAAGCAGTACGTTTTAAAAATGAACACACCAGATATTGTCTTATCCATTTTTCCATGGGGGCTGTAGTGATGTCGGTAAAATACGGAAAAGCGTAGCAACTGTGAAAGAGCCCATGGGCGGCTATTCTGGGGGATGAGGGGGTTGTATGCCTTAGAAATCAATATTGCCTTATTCATTTTTCCCTGGGGAGTGTAGTGATGTCGGTAAAATGTGAAAAAGCGTAGCAACTGTGAAAGAGCCCATGGGCGGCTATTCTGGGAGGTTGAGGGGGTTGCATCTCCTAGAAATCAATATTGTCTTATCCATTTTTTCCTGGGGGCTGTAGTGATGTCGGTAAAATACGGAAAAGCGTAGCAACTGTGAAAGAGCCCATGGGCGGCTATTCTGGGGGATGAGGGGTTGTATCCTTTAGAAATCAATATTGCCTTATTCATTTTTCCCTGGGGGCTGTAGTGATGTCGGTAAAATACGGAAAAGCGTAGCAACTGTGAAAGAGCCCATGGGCGGCTATTCTGGGGGATGAGGGGGTTGTATGCCTTAGAAATCAATATTGCCTTATTCATTTTTCCCTGGGGAGTGTAGTGATGTCGGTAAAATGTGAAAAAGCGTAGCAACTGTGAAAGAGCCCATGGGCGGCTATTCTGGGAGGTTGAGGGGGTTGCATCTCCTAGAAATCAATATTGTCTTATCCATTTTTCCTGGGGGCTGAAGTGATGTCAGTAAAATACGGAAAACCGTAGCAACATTGAAACATCCATGGGCGGCTATTCTGGGGGGTTGAGGGGGTTGCATCCCCCAGAAATCAATATTGTCTTATCCATTTTTTCCTAGGGGCTGAAGTGATGTCAGTAAAATACGGAAAAGCGTAGCAGCAGTGAAAGAGCCCATGGGCGGCTATTCTGGGGGTTGAGGGGGTTGCATCCCCCAGAAATCAATATTGTCTTATCCATTTTTCCTGGGGGCTGAATTGATGTCAGTAAAATGCGGAAACGCGTAGGAACAGCGAAAGAGTCCAGGGGCGGAAATTCTGGGGCGTTGAGGAGATTGCATCCCCCAGAAATCAATATTGTCTTATCCATTTTTTCCTGGGGGCTGTATTGATGTCGGTAAAATACGGAAAAGCGTAGCAACTGTGAAAGAGCCCATGGGCGGCTATTCTGGGGGATGAGGGGGTTGTATCCCCCAGAAATCAATATTGCCTTATTCATTTTTCCCTGGGGGCTGTAGTGATGTCGGTAAAATACGGAAAAGCGTAGCAACTGTGAAAGAGCCCATGGGCGGCTATTCTGGGGGATGAGGGGTTGTATCCTTTAGAAATCAATATTGCCTTATTCATTTTTCCCTGGGGAGTGTAGTGATGTCGGTAAAATGTGAAAAAGCGTAGCAACTGTGAAAGAGCCCATGGGCGGCTATTCTGGGAGGTTGAGGGGGTTGCATCCCCTAGAAATCAATATTGTCTTATCCATTTTTTCCTGGGGCTGAAGTGATGTCGGTAAAATGTGAAAAAGCGTAGCAACTGTGAAAGAGCCCATGGGCGGCTATTCTGGGAGGTTGAGGGGGTTGCATCCCCTAGAAATCAATATTGTCTTATCCATTTTTCCTGGGGGCTGAAGTGATGTCAGTAAAATACGGAAAACCGTAGCAACATTGAAACATCCCATGGGCGGCTATTCTGGGGGGTTGAGTGGGTTGCATCCCCCAGAAATCAATATTGTCTTATCCATTTTTTCCTAGGGGCTGATGTGATGTCAGTAAAATACGGAAAAGCGTAGCAACAGTGAAAGAGCCCATGGGCGGCTATTCTGGGGGTTGAGGGGGTTGCATCCCCCAGAAATCAATATTGTCTTATCCATTTTTCCTGGGGGCTGAATTGATGTCAGTAAAATGCGGAAACGCGTAGGAACAGTGAAAGAGTCCAGGGGCGGAAATTCTGGGGGGTTGAGGGGATTGCATCCCCCAGAAATCAATATTGTCTTATCCATTTTTTCCTGGGGGCTGTAGTGATGTCGGTAAAATACGGAAAAGCGTAGCAACTGTGAAAGAGCCCATGGGCGGCTATTCTGGGGGATGAGTGGGTTGTATCCCCCAGAAATCAATATTGCCTTATTCATTTTTCCCTGGGGGCTGTAGTGATGTCGGTAAAATACGGAAAAGCGTAGCAACTGTGAAAGAGCCCATGGGCGGCTATTCTGGGGGATGAGGGGTTGTATCCTTTAGAAATCAATATTGCCTTATTCATTTTTCCCTGGGGAGTGTAGTGATGTCGGTAAAATGTGAAAAAGCGTAGCAACTGTGAAAGAGCCCATGCGCGGCTATTCTGGGAGGTTGAGGGGGTTGCATCCCCTAGAAATCAATATTGTCTTATCCATTTTTTTCCTGGGGGCTGAAGTGATGTCAGTAAAATACGGAAAAGCGTAGCAACAGTGAAACATCCCATGCGCGGCTATTCTGGGGGGTTGAGGGGGTTGCATCCCCCAGAAATCAATATTGTCTTATCCATTTTTCCTAGGGGCTGAAGTGATGTCAGTAAAATATGGAAAAGCGTAGCAACAGTGAAAGAGTCCAGGGGCGGAAATTCTGGCGGGTTGAGGGGATTGCATCCCCCAGAAATCAATATTGTCTTATCCATTTTTTCCTGGGGGCTGTAGTGATGTCGGTAAAATACGGAAAAGCGTATCAACTGTGAAAGAGCCCATGGGCGGCTATTCTGGGGGATGAGGGGGTTGTATCCCTCAGAAATCAATATTGCCTTATTCATTTTTCCATGGGGGGTGTAGTGATGTCGGTAAAATGCGAAAAAGTGTAGCAACTGTGAAAGAGCCCATGGGCAGCTATTCTGGGGAGATGAGGGGGTTGCATCCCCCCAAAAGTCAATATTGTCTTATCCATTTTCCCTGGGGGCTGCAGTGATGTCAGTACAATACGAAAAAGCGTAGCAACTGTGAAAGAGCCCATGGGCAGCTATTCTGGTGGGATGAGGGGTTGCGTCCCCCCAGAAATCAATATCCGAGAATAAGAATTAAACATCGCCCCACTATTTTTAGGTATCGCCGCCCATAAAAGAGTCCACTTCTGGCAAGGGTTTAATATATAATTTTTCTGCGAATAACTTATGTAGAGATATATTCTTCCACTAGTATTTATGCAATATTCCTGAGATTTTGATACACTGCGATGACCATTTATCTAATTGTAGTAGAGATGTTTTCGGCGACATACCTGGAGAGACGGAGAGAGTTGTGAGTTTCAATACAGCCAATCGCTAAACTGTTCTAATGCCATGTTCTGCTTAAACTGTACATCTAGTGCAGTTGTTTCTGTTTATGAGTGATTGCATGCTGTTTTTTTTCAGGCTTATGCTTAATTCAGGTGTTAGGTGTAACCAAGGTCCGACAGCTTAGGGGCTGTATATGGTTTCGGTGGGACAGAAAGGGTAGGCCAGGATAGTACCAATAATTGTCCATGACTTCCCCATTTTTCTCACTATTTTCACATTTTCACTATTTCCTTAAAATTTATGTAATTTTGCTCATAATTGTTAAAAATTTAAGCTCACTATAGGATGCATATGACTTAGGCGCCTGACCATTAGGGCTAACACCGTACCATCTCCCCATAAACTTGTATGGGATGATGTAATTTTTGAGCAGATAAATTTATAAGCAATTATCCTATAGAGTAATATTTATAAAGGATATCACCCACCCACGTATCTAAATGTGGTGTGTTAAGCAATAGAAACCCATTTTCCGGTCACAATTTATTGCGCAGGGCAATTTACCAGAGCGTCAGTGTACCAGTGGCTCATCGGGTTGCTATCTGTGCCAGGACATCTTAGGACGACTACTTTTAGCACTGACATTGGTAATCGTACGCTTAGTAATTCTGATTAGAGAAACACTTATCGGATCCTCGATTCACACCAACTAATCCATAACCAACCATGTCCCACAACAGCGATGGTCCACTGATAAACCCATCGTCTTTGACCGAGGATGTAAATAAGCAAAATTATTACCGACAGAGTAAGTCAGTTGTAGCTCAGTAATAGTCATAGTTCACCTCCGAAGGTTAATATCTGCACAATATGAAGTTTAACATTTCAATTTGTTCTCTAAGCCAGCTTGTTTATATACTTCTGACCAGAAATACCTACCTTTGAGAAAATAGGTTGTGAGTAGAAATTGGAATATTGTTCTATGAGAATAATAGAGTCGATTTATTAAGTCTTGAAACGTGAATTTGATATTTAGTGAACACAGTACAAAACAGTCACTTCAGGTTCAACCGACCATCGCGCAATCTTTTTCGCTTACAGCAGTCGGTTCCACTTGCTTCAACCTCTGAAAACTAGAAACTAAAATCACTGTGGAAATTAATAAACATTATAAAAATATTGTAGAATCTTTACATTAGGTCGTAGTCATATACTTTAACCAGCACGATGGTGTGGTCGTTTTGCATCCTCCAACAAGGATTAGAGGAAACGCGACCGAAGGTTCCGTTGAGGGTATTATCTAATTCCGCGAGGACTGGGGTGCGGGGTGCAAACGATCCTATTTCTTGGGGAAAGGGTAGCCGATACCCAATTTCCGAAAAAGCATGGGTATGCCAACCTACAATTTTTGTTAGTCAAGTAAGCCAAAAAAACGAACGCATCATCGAATAAGGCTAAGCATATAAGTATGACGAAGTGTCGTACTCTTCAAAAATTTTTATAATGAACTATTCCAAGGATTTGTTAAAACAACAGAGTTTCGTGTGCCGTATTTCAAAACATATTATCCTCACATCCCATATTGTTGGTGGCTGTTTAAGTAAAAATGAACAAATTATTAGGTTAAAAATGAACTTGACATTTGACAACAATGTAGACGAAATGAGTGTACATATATAAAGTATATGTGCTTATTTGCAAGCCAGATTAAATCTTGAATAATGTTTAGATCAAACGAAATGAATTAATAAATATCAATCATTCATAGCTGAAGCTTAAGTTAATAAGAGTATTGTTTACAAAGTTAGAGACGATAGTAGTAAAATTTTATCTGTTCTAGTCCGTAAAATATTTTACCTCTTATTTCGTAACCATATAAAAATATTGGAATGAACACAACAGTATCCGTTTGTTACAAAATCGACACGAGCATGGTAAAAACATGACCCATAACATATGACAGCGAAATATAAACGAATTTTGGTTAACAATATTGCTTTTAGCAATATAATCTGTACTTTGAGATGCCGACGGTTTGATATGCAACTTATGGATGCCTCCACTTTTAAAGTCAAACCTGATGCCGCCCAACAGTCTGATGCAATAGTTCCAACAGTAATATCTACTTGATTTTGACTCAAAATTGCTTGTTTTTATTTCTTATTCAATTTATGAAGGTGTTGTCTGCTAAATATCAGGCCAGCTGTGGCAATTCCACAAGTTACCTGTGCTGCGAAAATTTTGGACACGTCACTTTAGCGGTTACATGTTATAGACGGACAACAAATAACAGCAAATTCGACGTGATTTGGGTATGAAAGTGGGCCTCGTTTCATCTCTGTTATTGGAAAGGGAGATATACAGAGAAATGCCTCTACCATTATGTGCCGATGGTAAAGTGCAATCAATGGTAAAAGCATTTCATATACCCGTGCTTCCGTTCCTGGGCCATTGCCGTTGCCACAACGGAAGTTTTGGTTAGCGTGGTAACTTAGCAACAAATGATCCACTTTTAGACGAAAATTTGCAACTAATTTTTTTTAATTTAACACTATGGAGTGGTTTGATCGGAGTCGCAGCTGTCTCAAAATGTTAATGGTTCCTCAGACGAAAATCACCCTTGCATACAACAAGGAACAACATTAAGATGTTTCAATGGTCTAGTTTAGGAACCAGTGTGGTAGGTGATACCACCTTTTTGCCGAATTAATGTATGGATATTGGCTAGGGTAAACTCAACGGTAATAGATACATGTATGATCTGGAAATTAAATTAAAAACATCTTAACGTTGGCGTAATTAGTTATAAAATCATAGCAATATATTATCAAGCTTTCATACTATGGAGACGCAAATTTTAGCTGACATTTACGTGACAAAAACACAATGCCGCTCTAAATCTAGGTCTGATATTTTAAGAATGCGCCATGCTTAAATCTATTTCGTAATGAGTCTTGTAAATAGCGACGGTGTGCAAAATTGGTGGGGTGGGCCAAGTAGAAATTTTGATTTAAACAAATTAGTATCGAATTCGCAGCAATAAGCATTAGAAGAATTAATACTTGACGCTTTATAACAAAGCATAATGAAATATTTTGAAGCATGTTTTTGAATACTACGTAGACAATAGTAAAAATTTAGCTATTATGAGCGTAAATACTTATTTACACAGCTTTACCTGTAATGGAACAGAATACAGCGCTCGCGCAGCGTAGTGAATGCTAAATTTTTTCATATTTACATATGATTTCTCTTCAGGACACAGTATCAATAGACCATATCGTTAAATCAACTAGTGTCGCTTAATTTATACAAATCTATAGAATAGATATTTCAGTTCATTTAACGATTTGAATTTGAAGAATTTATTTGTGGGTTAAAATCTTATCACAAAATTACAAACGCGAAATGTGTTCCAAACTGCAGTTTATTGTTTATGATCACTAGTTTACATAAACTTATGGCAGCCATCATTTTCTTGAACGTTTCCGAGAAATCGTTTTGCCTACTCTAAATTGACTCATTTCATAAAATTCCATATTAAAATCAGTTTCCATGTTTGGTGTTATATCAAAAACAGCCGTAATATTTTGTGAAGTTATATGAATTCAAATCCGTCAAATTCTTGATTTTCTGGGCAGAATACTGCTGAAACTAAGCTGATTTTATGCTTTAGAAAAACCTAACGCTTAGCTCAAAAATCGATTCAGTGCCGCTGTTTTGTTTTCCAAAAAACTTAAACATCAAGAAAAATCCTCAAAAACTAACCAAGTAGTAATTAAAACACGCAGTTGTTTTCTGTGCAGCATGTGCAGCATTTTAATGTAATACTACTGTTATTTATGTAGCTGCTAAGAAAATATATATAGAACGCTCGCGCTTACTAAAAAGAATTGTAAAACGGTTGTTGTTGCTTTGGTTTTTACTGCGATATCAGAATATACACCAGAATTACGGTTAAAAATACCCAATTTCGGCCAGTGATGCTTTTCGCTTGCTTAGAAGTTTGGAGATAGCGGTGGTGT
>JASANE010013636.1:0-57196 GCA_030248225.1 Trileptium ribeirensis | reverse complement strand
GCTCCACAATGCCTCTTGTCTCTGCCGACGAAATTTAAAATTGGGGCTTGTAAGGAAAGCGAAATGTATTCATCAGTTCGGAGCAGTCGACAGCCATTATCGGTTCTGCGGCCACAAGTAACCCGGCCTAGGCTTTTTTCGCCATCTAGCCTGGAGTCCAGATGAGGGTTGAAACCGCCAGCTAAGGTCAGGTCAATCCAATTTGCAGAGCTCAGAAGAATAACGTGGAACATCGTATAGAAAGAACTTATTCTTGTCTTCCACACATTGACCGTCGAAGAGTGGAGCTACATCATATAAACTCAGCTGCTTAGACTTCCATTCAAGGCTGCAGCCGAATTTGTTCTAGCGAACAGCAATACCGACAATGCTCTGCCCGTTGTTTCGATTTTGTTCGTCAGCCGATACATAAAGCATGTAACGGGTAGTGGCGGTCGAAGGTGAATCCATGACACATATAGTTTTACTCTCGCGTAGCCTATTTTCAGACAGGCAAGCAATATAGACTTCCTTATTCAGAATTGACTCGCAAGCGTTTGTTGCCCAGTAGAAGTAAGGATATATCATTCCACGATGCGTTTAAAGTATCTTTCATAGTGATCAGTTTTGGCGCTGTTTGCTTATTTAACAAGGAAAAGCAGTGCTAAAATGTACACGTGCGTCGTCTATCCAAAATGCGCAAGCAGTAGATGGAGGACGTTTGTTTGCCTATGCAAGAGCGATATGTTACTGAGATGATAATACATGCGGGGTTCCCAGGTTCAGCAGGGTTGTTTCTCCACCCAGAGGTAGACGTTATGTCAGGTGTAGTCGCCGGTGAACCGCTGGGTACAAGGCATACGTTTCCGACGACCACCAGGAACAGGGAACACTGGATGCTACACAGACTCCCAACCTCGGATGAGTTTTTATGGTGGTTTGTCACCCACAAGCTCGCGTACTGGTTATAGCCCCAGCGAGAGTCTCTCGCTATACGCTTCACGTTGAGGCGTTACCTAGCATTTCGTAGGAAAGAGAGCTTAGCGACTCCAGATCTACCAGGACCTCCGAATGAAGGCCTTTGACACATGTTTTAACGGGTTTACGCATACTTCACCTTGTTGAGTGGCCCTTGCAAAGGCTTGTTGTTTCGCACAAACTCTGAGACGAACAATTTTTTTAAAAATGCTGAAGCAAGTACAATTCGGATCGTGTATACACATATTAATCAGGGAGTAACCGGAATTCCGGTTCCGGCGAAAATCGTGTTCCGGTTGCGGTTCCGGCAAAGGGCAAAAACCATACCGGAACCGGAATTCCAGCTTAAAAATTTTGTTTGAAATTTTCCACGTTTTTTGCTTTATCCTGTAATCCAAACATATGTAATATATATTATACAATGATCAAGCTTCAATACAACCAAGCAGAAGAAAAGATTAACTAAACAATTTGCCGTGTAAAACGTAAGCAGGGCACATAATTTGAGCAGGAATTTTTCATACTAGCATGCAGGAGTTTGTTAAATCAAAGCCACGTCGATGCTTGTGCAGCTATTTTACACATCCAGAAGTCTGTGGGATACGTTTGAATTAAACCGGTCCAACTCGGTAACAGAGTAAAACTAACGTTATCTGCAACGCAGCCAGAAACTGCTTTCTTGGCAATGACCTGAATTTATTGAAACTGTGCGAGCAGTTTCACAGTTTGTCTCAGTTATGGCATTCTGATCAGAAAGTTATCATTATCATCTAGCTTACGGGCACTGCTTGCACAACGCTAGCCTACACAGTGTCTGACAACTGATCAGAAAATTACCTTACATCTAATATTTTCTCTTAGAATTATATAAACCAATAATTTTAAGTTTCCTCGGTAACAGAGTATGGCTTACGCATAAGTACTTAGGATATGCTTGGCTAACATAAATCGCGTCAGGCACCCGCCAGTGCGCTTGTAAACTTGGTAAATCAGTCTAAATTGAAGTAAACTAACGTTATCTGCAACGCAGCTAGAAACTGCTTTCTTGGCAAAGAACTGTATTTATTGAAACTGTGCGAGCAGCATCACAGTGTATCTCATTTATAGCATTCTGATTAGAAAGTTATCATCATTATCATCTAACTTACGGGCACTGTTTGTCCGAAACTTATGGGCACTGATTGTCCGAAACTTACGGGCACTAGCCTAAACAGTGTCCCTGACCACTGATCAGAAAATTACCTTCTATCTATTATTTTCTCTTAGAATCATATAATATAAACCAATAATTTTAAGTTTCCTACAGAAGAACATGCAACAAACGTATGTGTAGTAAAGGAAGGCGACTGCAGACAGAGCGAAAGTGTGTATTCTACGCTCCAAGCTTTGTAAGCAGTGATATGTAATGGTGTATAGTGGAAGGTATTTTTGCTCTGGGTGTCCAAAAACCGACATATTTGATCGATAAATAAACATTATTAGCTTTCTCAGTCTCTTTAAAGTTTCAGAAAGGCAATAATACCATCGCAATACATTAAGTTTAATGTAAAAGTTATTGTTAATGCATTTTAAATCCACTATACCTTCATTTCTTCCATCATCTGTTTTACTATTTATAAATTTCGAAGACCAGATTCCGGTTCCGCATCCGGTTTAAATGGACGGTTCCGGTTGCTGGTTCCGGTTCCGGTTATTCCCTGATATTAATGTATATGTATTTCTGGTTTTTGGCTTATAAAACTTAAAAATATATATACTTCTCGTATGTGAGTTCGAGTAAGGAAAAATTATTTATGTGTAAATCATTGTAATCGGGCAAACATTTGGAGACCATTTGCATGTCATACTCGAGTCACCACTCTTCTAGAGATTCTAGTTGCAAATATCTCAGGACGCCTTTTTAGGAAATATGAGCATTTACACCAATACTTGGCGTAGTGCATAGTCGTGCAAGAGTTTCCAGGTTATGAAACAACGTTTTAGCATTAGAAATAAAAGCAACTACTACATCAAATATTTGGACGCAGAAAAAATTAAGTTTCAGTACGTTACTAAATCATACTGAAAAACAACCTATGTATATGAATTGTTCTAAATGCCCTGAAAGCAATATAAAACAGATCAAATGAGGACATATTGTATGCTGGAAATTGGGTTTCTCGACCCGAAACTCATTCATTAAAAACTGCTGAAAAGGCACAAATATTCTTGTTATACTCCGGATAGCCAAAACAACTTATTCAGCGTACCGAAAAACTGTATATACACCGTTATTGATTGCCTACACGTAATACATATCCGAACAACACATGCAGACAAAAAATTAATTTTCACGATTTCTCCCTAGTTCATCATTCAGTGGAAATTTCGTTCGCGCCCTTTCAATAATGTACGAACCATGTTAGTCCAGAAAACAACGCCAATCAATTTACATATCTGACACGTTCGATGGAAAAAATATTATTGCACAACCTTAGTAATTAATCAATAAGTAAAGTAAACCGACATGTCACATGAATCGACGGTTGTTTTATGCCTCTTAATATTTAATGCATAAAAGATACACTATCATCGTTTCGGACACGTAAACGATGTCAAATGATAGTGCTATTTCTTATTGAGGTTCGTCATTTCGAACAGCAGGTGATGAAACTTTGACTTGCGAAATCGATGATCATCTGGTTGATAAGGTCATCGGAAATGTTCACCGATCTGATTCTGGAAACGAAACAAGTACAGGTAGTTATATACGTATAACTTACAGAGAGTCAACGTTTTTTACACCCAGGAAATATCTAAAAATTGCGTTTAAGCCTTTATAACAGTTGCAGTTAAATATGTGATACTAGCTTCCGGCGTCTCAAATTGCAGGCTTTCATAGCGTTTATTAGCAATTCGTTACCAATAACTAAGCTATATATTTTCTAACTTCATTTTGTGTTTATTATATGGGTTTTATTTATATGTACTCGGCCGATTTTGGTACAACCATGACTATAGCCCTCAGTAATGTGACTTTTGAAACATTGAACGTAAAGGATATATATGAATTCGGTACTTATGTCACAACAACACAGTATTCGTATATGAAACTTTTTCTAAATATTTGATGAATAAATTCAATCCAGTCTTTCTAAACAAGCCAATAATTAATTAATTTCTTTTATAAGAGCAAACGTTGATAGTATCTGACCACTACACAAGCAGCGCAGCGGCTGATATACAATACGCCTCAGCCTGCGATCCGTACTTGGCATCTTTTTCTACTGTCGAATTACAAGGTGAGCATATAAACATTTGTAGGATTACTGTAACTGTGTGCGGAGCTATATATATTTAATGTTTTGTAATTTGATTGCATTATGAGCACTTTATTTTAGTAACAAATTTCCAGTTCTGACCAAATAAGAATGTCCTGTGATAGAAAAAGCTCAAACAACTAATCAACGGTCAAGGATAAGCTAAACCTATCGCCTTCGGGTTGTCTGATCCATGGCTAATCCGTTTTAGCATATTTACCTTAATAATAAAATTAAAGAAATTTGTCGTTCAAAACTTGGTATTGTATGTGGATTATTGAAAATATTTTTCTAACTAGTCTTGTCCATGTCAAGGCTGTCCAACGCTATGAGGCATTCTCAATTTGAAGGCCATAATAAATGTTCGACAACATGGTACGTATTCTGTTCTGTTCCAACTGCTTTTAATTAGCATCTTAAATTGCAAACGTGTCTCTCTAGTTTTATCACACTGATACTTAGCTTACAAGCTGTATATATCAAGGCGTAACTATAATTCTGGTACCGGCGAAAATCATGTTTTGGTTTCGTAACGTAACAGCCATATCTCACCTAGAACTCCAAGTAAAAATTTTATTTTTGTTTGAAATTTTCCGCATTTTTCTCCATTTTTGATTTTAGCATACGTTTTACATGACCAGTAATCTTCAATTCATAATCATACAAAATAAAATTTTGTTTTATTAATATACATCAACAAATTGACTGAAATGTAAATACGAAAAATACTTCCTGTAATACTTTTTATCTTAACCCTGTAGAAGTTATTCATCATAGCCAAAAAGATAACGACTTACATGTTGTGCAATATCCATTTTGAGAGGTTTGTTGTATGTATAAATTGAAAATGTGGATTGCTTAGAAGTGCATAAGCTAGAACTTTCGAATTTGCGTTCTTGGTCGAAAAGTCTGCAGTTGTGTTCATGGTAAGGAAAGTTGTTACTGTTAAAATATTCTAAGCGTTTATTAGTTACTTTCCTGGGTCACCAAAGAGATCCAAGTTTGGTTTCATTTTTCGATTCAAAAGATTTTGCACGAATTAGCTATTATTTTAAAAGTTCCAGCTCAAAATATTAAATTATTTAGTACAACTATTAAAAGACGTCAAATATTTATAAATTCCTACCATGAATATTTGAAAATTTTCGATGAGTTACTGACTTTTCCACACCGGATGTAGCTGGTGGCCTGGCAATTTGTGAATTGGCTCCCTCAAGAAAAATTTTGGATTTCCCTGTTCTGGCTTGTCCACGGACCCCATCGGACCGTGGCACGAAATGGAGACCCTTCCTCGGAAAGGTGTAAAAGCTGCGCAAACTGTAAAAATAAACGTTTTTCAAACATTTTATGGCCTTAAATTGGAAAAAAGCTACGGAAACTGTAAATGATGAACGTTTTTCGAAAACTTTTAAAAATAAAAATCGTAGTGGGGCGCCAAAATTTTCGGGGATGGGTGGCCGAAATGGCGGATCGGGCCAAACCAGGGAGAGACGACAAGCGAGAGAGGGCTCCCCGGCTTGAAGAAGCCAGTTGTTCCATAGACCCTGGTTATTTTTTTCTTACCACATATAAAAAGTTGACTTCAGGTGACAAAATATGTAGATTAATATTAATTTCTTCAAAAATACCTGTCGAAAGTTAATTTAACAAACAAATCGATTTTAATTTCAAAACCCACTTTCAATTCAATTATGCCCACTTCGTACTAGCCTTTAGACAACAGTTTGTAGACAATTATTGAATTGTGACGCTGAATGGAATAACGCAGCGCTTTTAGCCGAAAAATTAGTAGCACACCACAGCAGAACCAAACAAGAGCAATACGGGCAGGAGGCCACCGGAGATCTGCAATCAGGAGTTGAATATAGAGATACAGGTAGAGTTTACGGCTGATGACGTAAATCGTTCCAACTACGCGGCCGGTAAAACTGTCGGTATAATTTTGACTTTTAAGTTATATCCACGTACCATTCTTCCCTCCATGGTACATTGCGTATCGTGGAATTTGAATCTTCACAAATTTCGCCCAATCGAGGCGAGATTCAGGTTGAAAACAATTAAAAAGTTGATTAAGCAGACAATACTTTGGACGCATGCAGCCTGGATTTAAACGACGACAACGAGGGGCATAGACAATTTCATTTGATAGAGATTTCCAGAAGCGAACTGAACGATGAGAGAAGAAAAATCTCCTACAGTCTAAGCGAGGAATATCTAATGTCTCAAGTTTAAAATTGTGACCCCGTGTCCCTTGAAACCTAGTAGACAAGAATTCGCCGATCATGCGTCATATTGTAAATAAGAATAAGATCACTACGCAGCCACCTAGATTCCAAGGCTCTTCGAAGGACTGAAGCTTCTCTAGCCCTTCATCAATATTTTAAAGACACGATGAACAGAACCATCGAATATTTGAGTCGGGTTTAGAGGCCTCCGTGATAGTGCCACTGCTTGCCTTAGCACATTTACGGCGACAGGATTGTTTACACTTTCCGCAAGCAATTTTGGCATCGATCTCCGTGATGTCCAATGGACAAGATAAGCATTTGGTTCTAGCATTTTGATCGCCAGTCGACGGTGTACGCAATGTAGACATTGTACATAAACTAATAATATTATATAGAACATACAATCTGAATGCAATTGGGCTAAAATCGGTCCCCAAGCTGTATTTATGCTCCCCAAACCCAGGTACGGCGTCCTTTTAAACTATCGGTTAAAATCATAATCCAATTGACCATTTGATATAATAGAACTAAGTACGATCTTAATCTCCGTGTTTCGAGAGTGAAAGGTGAAATGGTTGAAGAATTAATTCCCTAAACTGAGCTGAACCAATGACACTGCCCCCTTTCTTCCAATTAAAACAATGCTCTTGATAGTAAAGTTGTCGTGGGTCAAGGGACACTCAGGCATTAGAGGGAATGAAATTGCGGACAGCCTTGCAAAGAAAGGTGCTTTATTGAATGTGTCTGGGGCGGAACCTTGTGTTCCAGTTTCCTCTTCTATTGTGAAGACTTCGCTGGTGCGTTCTCTGTTTGGACAACAATCTAGACGGTGGAGAGGGGGAATAAATTGCAGGCAGACAAGTATTTTCTTTCCTGAAGTCAATTATAGGAGATCTCGCTTCTTATGGAAGCTTAGCAAAGATAGACTGCGGATTGCTATACATGTTTTAACTGGGCATAATCTTTTAAATGCCCATCTTAAGGTTATGAAACTGAGAGAAAGTAGTCTCTGCGAATATTGTCGTCAGGAAGCTGAAACGTCTGAACATTTTGTTTTCAGATGTAAAAATTGGGGTGAAGCTAGGCAAAGGTTCTTAGGTGCTCAACAACTAGCAGTTACTAATGGTAGGACTATGTGTTTGAGTAAATTAATAGGTTTTTGTGTTGCAACTCAGAGGTTTGATCTAGGTTTATAAGAATTACAACACGGTGATGCAAAGGGTCCTACTATTAGGACCTGTGCAATTTATCACACCGTTACTCAAGTCTAATCTAATCTGATAGTAAAGACAAAAATAATACAGTATTGAACTCGAGGTTTAGTTAATGAGATATAATGGTTTAAATGTAGGTTGGTTAAAATATTTGAACCATCACCAAAAATAAAATACGTTGACATGGGGCAGCGACTTCCGAAGGGTGTTTGAAGAACTTCATATCGATGCTAGGTCTATACGATTTGTTTGGAATAACACTGTAATGTAGTATATATGAACAGTAGGTGTTGGGTCGGTTGAAATAGAGACACATAAACATATCAATATTAATTTCAATTTGGCCAGCGTTCGGCCCAGTCAATCTTAGCAAATCTAGACACATATTATATCAGTCAATAACTGGTTCGGAAGGATTACATAATTTCACTTATCAGTTTCATATTATCGGCAGATTTATAACATTACCAACAAAATTTGCATCAGTGTCATCGACAAAACTGAAAATCGAACAAGGCGCTGAACCTACCCTTGCTGTATACCTCAGGTGTTATACTTTGACCCTTCATGTGCTTTTGCTGAACCTATTGGCTGCACCCCTCCCCCGAAATTTTGATCCCGAACCCCGCTAATGTACGGTGCAATTTCTACATATTCTGTTATTTTTGCCCATATCAGTCGTAGAGTGCAGTATTGCTGACGCAGACATGTATATAAAACGACACGCATACTTATATAAATATATACATATATAATATATAAAATATTGCTCCTACCACGAGCAGGGAGTCATACTTGACCCCGAGAGGCTCCTACTGTCAGAAACCGCCAGAACAACGAAGCGCTTTGCTAACAGATGATTGATGGCCACTTACTATAATTTCTTGTGTTCATTTTGATAAAAATCTCGAATGATTTTCAAAATTTTACCTCGAACACCATGCATTTCAAGTTTATACCATTGGCAGTTACGGTACGCCTTTTCCTGACGCTTGACAGCGCGCCAATGAGGAAAATCAACCCACAACGGTTTACGTCCTCGATTAGATTTAGTTAAGGATATAGAAAGCTTATCAAGCAAAGATGGTAAGATTTGTTTGAGAAGAAGCCGCTGATCATGAATACGGATACTTAGCTTAATGTTTGTAGGTAAATTATTTCCATTTGCAGACCATTTAATATAGCCGTGTTTTCGATCTGTTACTGATATAGATTGATTTGAAACTAGTAATATGAAATAAAAATTAACCGCGCAATGACCTGCTGTACATGGCGATATACAAAGCTTATCGAATAAACATTAGACATTACGACATCAAACATACTTATTAATTACTATCGCAGAAATTAAGACATGCCAACAGAGATTTACGCAATAAAAAGTATTCATAAAAGTTTCGGCTTTCGCAAATATTTCGAAATTTGAGAATACTTTATATCCCCAGTCACAACTAAGGGATAGTGTGCAACCTTCAAATTTTCGATAGGTCTAAAACAGTAATCCTCATTAGTTAAATTTGAGTTGGATTGGTAGACACTAAACAAATTAATTTCATTTTTAACCCGCCTTATACTATTAAATTACAATGTCTTTATAACCAAAAGTATTTTCGTTGCGGCGCCACAAACCAAATTATCGGTAACCAGCATATAGCAAATCCGCCACCACGCTTAGGGCGTCGATCGGAATGCAATAACATAGTGTGCTAAATGTAATTCACAGTCACTAATAGCGCTGCTCGCCCCTGACTCGCAAATAAAGATTGTATCGATTTGTGATTGAGATGCTTCTAACAAATTTTGAAGGCTTCTCTTATTAATTAAACTGTTGAAACTATTGTACCTCTTGTTTTTAATTTTGCTATAACTATTGTGCTTCTATTAAAGATCTTGAACTTAGAGTAGTTTTTAAACTGATGAAACCAATAATTCTGGATTCATACGTAATAACATAATCACAAACAGTAATTCAAGGTGAGGGTATATAAACGAAATTTGTTGTCAGTTTGTTGGTTTCAAGAAAATTTGTTGTCAGTATATTTTTTCACTTGGAAGAATCCCAACTCATACTGTATTGGATGCATAGCATGTTAATACTATTACTTTAATCGTATTCAGCTGCCCTAAAAATCTGTAGATTACTTCTATCCCTCTACGTACAGCTAAATCGAAGACGCATCAAAATTTCACAATTTTTGGTCTCAAAATTTCTAATTTAGCCCAATAGAGAGCTGAAATGGGTAACGACATTCCCACTACACGTGTAAAACAATAAAACCAACGAGTTCAGCTGAGTCTTTATCCACAACAAACGTTTAATTCTAGATTATATATGTAGTAGATTCCGGGTCTGTGTATTTGAACCACAGCGCAGCGAAACATAGAAAAGTGTAAACATAATGCCTAAATATTGAACTTATTTGACATAATGCGCTCATGAAGGCTTCGTATATTAGTATTTTGTATGTATCAGCCTGTCGGATTTATGGTATATATAATTTCTTTGTAATCTGCTTATTGGAATGACGCATATTGTAAGATAGTTGTGTAAGAAGCCACAAACAGTAATTATGGTTTGTTTCATAATTTCAGACGAGCTGATCCGACTGCAACGACGCATATCACTTATTCAGCAGGAAATAGGGCGCCGCAATAATCTAGTAAGCTGCACGCTTGATCTTAACGGGAGGTATTACATAAATATTTTGGCACAATTCGTTAATTTATATTTCAGTCAAATTCTTTGACCTCGCAATGTACATTTAGTGTCTCAACATCTCTGTCCTGTAATGGAGACAGGATATTTTCATGTATTATATAGGTGCATGCATGTAAATTTGTGTAGTAGCTTATATAAAATTGGCTATCACTGCGCGGATAGATAGTGAATAGTCATAATATCACAGTCATCGAGGACTACATCTTGATGATGAAGCAACACAGAACATGTTCAATTAGAACTTTTCCCGGCTCGGTTTGTTCATCTGAACATTAGAAGCTGCATTTAATGGCCATGTTTATCCCAGCTTTAAACGTTTTGGAACCCGAGAAATTAGATCTTTTTTCCAACCTACAAGGTTAAAAATTTGGGTTTTCACTGCAGACCCATTAGCTGAGCCGTCTTTGGTCGGAGCAAGCGAAATGAGCAAACATAATGTATGCACACTTATAAATTTAGTTATATCCCTTCGTCCGCTTGGTTATGTCTCAGGAAGCGAATGGCGATATCTTTGGATCTTTTACATTTTACATCAGTTTTGCGACTATAGATATTAGTTCCAAAGAGAAATGAGATAGAGCTTTTAGCGGGTTGTTGTGCGCAATTTATTTTGTAAAATTGCGCACCTCAAATTGCACAGGTTAGCTGCGCCTGCCGACAGCCCTCCGAATGTGGGGGAACTTCGGGGTCCTCAAGTTAATTCTCGGGGTAATTTCAAAGTGGGGGAATAAATTTTACTTAAAACACTAAATATTGCCATATTTTGACTGCTGTGCATGTATTTTTAAGCTATAAAACGACGTTTTAGCATTAAAGCTAATGGTATATTATGTTTAAAAAGATTTAGAGTTTAAAAAGAAAGTGGAATGGGACAGGGTCCACCCACTGTGGACTGTCCAGCTTAGGCGTGGGCGCTCTTCAGTCGAACCCCGTGAATGGCAAAAAAATTGGCGGAATGTTGAATTGAGCGCCGAAACTGCAAATTTAGTAGCTAAATTATATTCTCAACCGGCTGTTTTTGCTTTATTTAACTTTTCAACCGCATGTTGTGATCGAGTATATGGGTTGGTACGTATATTTTAAATCCTAGCAAAACGGAGAATTTGAAAATTTTTCCTTGTGATAGTTTCTGCTGAAAAGTTCAACATCTCGCAAAAACGACTGGTGAAACGTAAAATATGTACAAAATTCGCGTAGCTCCGCTTTTTTTAAAAGAATCTCGGAATGTATTCTGGCCTCTCACCCAATTCCGTCAGGTCCATCAGATCTTTCATTGACGGCTAAAAATTAGCCAGCTTCACTTTGCGGGGTTGACTATTGCCTTTTGGAAATGGAAAATTCATCTCTTTCCATTCACGCAACGATAGCAGTCTGTTGTTATGTTATGCTGTATAGTATACATTATTTTTAACTATTAACTGTTGATTAGTTATCCATAGCATTTCCGCTTTTTCAGTCTGCCGGCTCGTTCTCCAAAGAAACCCGATGTCTCGTTCCGCCCTAATTCAATCACGGGTCTACAGTTACGACCCCAAGGGTACACCTGAGGCAGATCGGGAGAGCCAGCGTAGCGGCGTCATTACCGCAGGTTCCCATTAAAAAGATGTTTTCCATCAAGCTTTGTCAAGAATCAATTGATGCTTCCACTCGTAAAATGTCATACGCCTGGAATGCTTACCTTGAAGATGGAGAATCATAGTCCCGTTTACAATGTTTTTCATAGCTTTTCAGCAATTAACAAACCAATGGCTCTATAGTTTAAAGCATTAGAAGAATCACCTTTCTTATATAAAGGCACAACGTCAACAAACAGCCATTGTTACCGTAAACCTCCTTGAGTCAAGCTATGTTAAAAATGATTGAATCACTGTCTGTTTCTTTTTCATTTTTCCTAAATGTTTATGGATAATTTGAGGTGTAAACTTAATCGAATTTAATTTTACATAATGGTCATTTCCATTGGTTACATACGGCAGGTAACAACGCGGGATCTTCAACATAAACACCAGAAAGTACGTTTGATCAAGTTAGATCTGACAACATTTAAATTAATTTCAAGGTATAAAACGATAAAACAAGCTATACTCATTTTCAAGCTATAAAACGATGTTTTAGCATTGTAAATAGTTTTAATTAATGTTTAAAAACAATTTGGAAACCCCCGCTGTGGTCAGGCCAGTGATATGCAGTATTAATAAACAAATTCCACTTGGACGGTATACTCCTAATAATTCCAATTCACGGCATGAAGGACTGCGCATATCTCGGAGCTTATCATTTAAAATATATATAGTGTGTTGCAGCTAAGTGATATTTGTGATAATATACCCAGCAATTGAGAATTTTACTGATAGGTGGTCGGAGGTCGATAAATGACAACCACTGAACGGTTGCCGCGCTTAAGGGTGACGGTAAGCAGTAAGTCATGAATCGTAAGACGCCTCGTGAGATATCAAACTAGCTGTTCAAACTGAACAATATCACTCAACAACTTGGTAGTCCTGGGAAGATGGATCAGTAGCAGTTTCCCAAACTTTGTTAGGCATTTTTAAATCTGCCAGATTTGTGGTCGGCGGCACGATATTTGTGCTTGCACAAATAAAACGAGCAATTAATTCAGTATATTCATTTGTATCATTGGGTGGGCATATATACGCACTACTGTGTGATTGGTTGGCATTAGGATATCTATAGCAACATGTTCCAGTCATGTCAACTATAATTATTTGTCTGACTGGCAATAATCTTGTTAACGAACGGAGTTACACCTCCGCCAGGTGCAGGTTCCGTGTCCTTACCGCATGCTATTATACAGATTTGTTAACAAGTTAATAGACGCATTCATTCAACCAAGCTTCACTCACAGGAATTATGCCAAAGACACGAGATGAGATTAATGCATCAAATTCAATTACTTTATTGGTTCGACTACGAGCGTTAAAATAAGCACAGTCTATCAAGCCCGTCGCCCAGTTGCAATTTAGCGCCCACATTGTTCTAAACTAGTGACAACTTTTTTAACACAGAAAGCCCGTACTCAATGTTGCATAGTTTATCATCAAGATTTCTTTCGTTGTCTAGTCGACAATACCGAATATGTCTCCCTAAACTGTTACGTATTTTTGTTAGCCGCCTTCAGCTTACCTTAACCAGCCCACTGGCGTTTTTATTTTATTATGAAGGCGATCACGTCTAGGTTTTCCTTGGCGCCCGGTCAACTACACCCCGCGTCATTCGTTTCCCTGCCCGCTTTTCCCGAACCCCCTGTAGTTGTCGTGGTCGTCAATGCATTTGCAAGAATTGAGTAGACTAGTTTTGAACCTACGGCTGTGGACGTTCGATTAAGAAGGGGTTGACCCGAGAATTACTCTTTGGTTGACGTTGTGTCTACCTCGTTAGTGTATTCTAACTTTAGCATACCGATTATATATCCTTTATGATGATATGCTCTTGTTGTGAATTGTATAACCATTTTGACTTATTCCTTTTCCCAAATGTACATCCGACTACCTTATCAATAAACAGTATTTGAAATTCGATTGTGTCCTTGCGTCGTTAATGCTATATGTAGCGATACGTATTGGAGGGGTTTGAAATCGTCGCCCCAGTCGACGACCTGCGTTCAGACATGACGTCGACAAGGTCGCATGTCTTAGCGTGGTTCGCCATTTCCTCGATGTGTGGATACGACATGTGCGACATAGATTTGTGTTCCCAAGAATTCCCCGCCATAGTCAATGAAGATTGAGAGGGACCGCCAGCCAACCAATTGTTAAAGCTCACCGAAATGTCACGATCCGACGTCAAAAGCCTAGAGATTGTCGGACCCTAGTGGGGGTACTGGCCAAAGTAACCAACCAATCGTCGTTTGACCCTTTCAGATGGGACTACAATATGGTATAGTGGCATGGTCTTTTTGGCCTGTGAGCATTTGATGGAGCCAAGCTAACCAGGGACCTCAAAGGTAGTACACATAGACTACGTGTGCAACCCATCCTGCAGGATCAGAGCGCATCAGTGATGGGCTTTTGCGGCTTGCTAAGCTCCGCAGCTTCTTGGGACCGACCGAAAAGACGAATCTGTTATGCCCTCCGTAGAGATTACGATAACCGGGGTCGTATCGGCATTGCGTTTTGGAAGTTACCATAGCAATTTCTTCCTCCGAAAAAGCTTGCCGAAGGGACTAGGATGGGGTCGCGAAGCGACCTGGAAAATCACGTCTTTATTGTATCTAGACAACGGATGTAAATACCTGAGTATATTTGGCTCATTTTTTAAACCAATGAAGGCTTTGTATTTGTATAATTGTTTTTAATGTTATACGCGGCGGCTGTCTCAAGATGCTTGATTTGACTCAAAAAGTGTTTTAATGGGTTTATGAGACCCAAAACCAAATAATAACGTCAATATCTCCGCAACCATTTGAGCTATATGGGTGTTTTGGTTTCATTTTTAGAGCATAATCCTGTATTTATCTGTAAATTATATACTGCTATTTACGCCTCATGGTTGGGGCAACACGGTTTTTTTGAGTGAACCCACGAAACTCAAAATACTGCGATATCTTCGTTTACGCTATAGGTTTCAGTCCAAGCGGTTTTTTGAATGGCCCATGAGACAATAAATACACGAAAAAGGCAATATCTTGGCAACCGTTCCAGGGGTACGGACGTTTTTGGGCTGAGTTTGTAACTTATCCTCTATGTATATATCTGCAAAGCGTAGACTCCTAGTATCATTATGTACGTTGCAGGTTTGGGTCAAAACGGGTTTTTAAATGAGCCTATGACACCCAAAATACACAAAACACCAATATCGCGGCAACCGCTTATGCTATATCGGTTTTATTGATCTTATTTTGTAGAATAATCATTACTTATAGCTCTATGCTGTGCAGCTATTATCTATGTTTACGCTGCAGCATTAGACCCAAGCGGTTTTTGGATAGGCCCATGATACGTAAAGTACAAGAAAACGGCGATGCCTTTCCAACCTAGTAGCTAATGTTTGTAAGGACAGGTATTGGAGGCGAGCTTCATATGTCCAGTTTGTAATCCCATAAACGAGTTTGGTGGCCCTTCGCTGGACAGATTCTAATAATTTGATGTCGCGTTGTGTGTAGGGGCTCCAAGCTTGACTGGCATATTCAAGTCGCGGACGGATCAGAGCCCGATATAGTAAAATGAAAGGTTGGCGATGTAGATATCCAAACGAACGAAACATTTGGGCGATAACTTTATTGCAATCGACAACCAGTTAGTACAATGTTCAGCAGATTTGAGATCGTTTGAAACAACAACACCCAAGTATCGTTCAAAATTCGTAGTGTGTAGATCCTCACCCAGTAATTGGTAGTTTACATTGGGGTTATTACGGCCCAGATGAAAAACAGCACATTTGGAAACCGAGAACTCCGTAAGAGATTGAGTAGCCCATTATGCAATCGATGTAAGGTCGGTTTGAACCATGTTCGCATCAACAATGGCATGCGGTGGGTGGAGCGCACGTACTACGCAACTATCATCAGCAAAATGACACACTAAGCTGTCCACACAGTCTCCAAAATCATTAATGTAAATAATGAATAACGTTGGACCATACACTGATCCCTGCGGTACACCACTTTTTACGTCTATCGGGTGAGAAATTGAACCAGAGATGGAAACTACTTGATTTCGTTCTGTCAAAAAAGCCTCTGTCCAAAGCAGAAGTCGTCCGGTCATCCCATGAGCTAAAAGTTTGTTTAGCAAACGTTATGGGTACCAAATTGAAAGCCTTTCGAAGGTCAAGGAAGACACAATCAGTCGGGATTTGAAGGTTTAAGTTTTTGCTTAGTATATCAAAAAATAGTACCAGTTGAAGCATAGCTGACCGACGTCGACGAAACCCAAATTGGTTGTTTGAAATGAGCTGGTTTTTTGACATGTGATCTTGGACTGCTTTGTTAACCATTTTTTCCATTACCTTACAACAAGACGATGTTAAACTAATAGGCCTGTAGTTGCTAACATCGAACCTTGACCCCTTCTTAAATATTGGAACAACTTTTGCACACTTCCACGAAGCAGGTACAATGCTTTCTTCAAATGACTTTTTGAAGAGCATACACAATGGGCTTGCCAGAGCGGTAGCACATTTGGATAAAAGTAGGTTGGGAATATCGTCTGGACCAGATGCTGATTGTGCTTTTAGATCAAGTAAGGTTTTATGTACAGAGAGGCAACTAAACGAGACATTGTCCAGTATCACATTAGTTCTCATTGGGTACGTTGGTACAGTATCTGTGTTTTCTTCATTGAAGACACTGGCAAAATAGTCATTTAGTGTACAGGCAACTTCTAGAGGACTTGAGATATGACCACAAGTGTCACTGCTCAAGCAAATATCGCTGTATTTCGATTTTGTTACCCGGTTAATATGACTCCAGAACAATTTTGGACGTTCGTTTACCTTTTGGGCGATAGATAATAGGTATTTTCTGCGCGACCGACGTACTTCAATATCCGCCGCAATTGAACAGTTTCTATAATTGCTCCACGTCTGATGGTTTCTGAAGCGCCGATAGCGTCTGTAGGCATTATTTTGGCTTTTAATGGCTTTCCAACAGTGAAAGTCAGCCCACGCTGGGCGTCGAGACGCCAATTTTGGACATTCCAAGGGTTCGAAAATTGATATGGCCGTATTAATGGTTTGATTAATTGATTCCCACATTTCTTCGGTTGACATATTCCATGTGATATGTAAATTAGCAGTTAGAAAATTGCTTATATCAGACCAGTTTGATTTTGACCAATTACGTTTTCTTGGGATGTAGTTTAGGGATGATAAAAACAAGGTTAGTTTGAAGTGCACACTGAAATGGTCACTTTTTCCAAGTCCTGGAGCAACATTGACATGAGTGACAAGATCACTAGTGCATAGAACAAGATCGAGTAGATTATCTTTACGTGTAGGAGTATTGACATATTGTGAAAGTCTAAGTTCGAGTACAGTGTTCGTAAAAACATCACAAGAGCTAGGCCAGTTAATTTCATGCCAATCAATGTCAGGGAAGTTGAAATCCCCCATAATTAGCATGTCTTTGGCACCAAGCGATGATAGAGCGACCAAATGATTATATAAAGAGGAATTTGTAGTTTCAGTATTAAGGCCCGAACGATAGACACAAACAAGTAAAATTGTTGCAGTAGGTTTGTCGGAGAGTTGGCATAAAGCAACGTCAGGATGTTGCCAGCGGGAAGGTAAAGGGGTGGATTTAAGTGATTTGTGAACGTATATAGCAGCGCCACCATGGTGACTGCCTCTATCACCCCTAAACAGCACAAACTCCGATAAGCTAAGCTCGTCTGAGTCGACTTCAGCAGTTGCCCACGTTTCGGTAACTCTAATAACTCTGACACACGGATGTTGAGCAATAAGTAATGATAGATGACCTAACTTGTTTATCAAACCTTGTGCGTTTAACAAAATACAGTTCTTGATTTAATGAATCATTACAATTATTATATGTATATGTACTATATGTATTATACAATGTATTATATATATATATATACGTGCTACGCATTATTGAGAACGTACTCATAAGGTATAGAAGCCCTAAACTCAATGATATAGCTTCACTGAAACTATTACTATTACTGTTCAACAACTAACACTTTATGCGTATTGTTTTGTTAATATATAAATATATATCTGGCTAGTCCAAACCTCGGAAATTATAGCCGGGGGCCCCCGGCTTACCTGCCGGGGGGCCAATTTTTTTGCCGGATTTCGTCGCGTTTACACGGTAATTTTCTCAGCCGGGGGCAGCCGAAAATGCCGGGGCCCCCACCGCCCCCTACTTTGGACTAGCCAGTATATATGAATATGCATAAGTTTATATATAAACAAAACAATACGCAGAAAGTGATAGTTGTTGAACAGTAATAACGGTTTCAGTGCCGTAATATTATTGAGTTTAGGGCTTCTATACCTTATGAGTAAGTTTGAATGCGTAGCAAGTCGTTGAAATTTCTTGTATCATGGCTAGATTGTGCTATGATCGAAAAGTCTTCAGTTCTCAGAACAGGGTTACAAGTGGAGCCATGTTTAAAGTAGAGCCATATATACTGGCCTGTCCACAGTTGGGGGGTGGGGGTGGGGGGACCGAAACCGAAACCCAAAATCGTGTTAGCTGGCCTGTCCGCAGTGGGGGTCCACTTTCAAAATCCCCCCATGTTCGTGAGATTTTCCCCATGTCCGTTCTCGCCACTCGGCCGAAACCCCCATATTCAACTAATTCCAAAAAGTTTTTATGTCTAACAATTTGTTTTTTGTTTGCAAATTGTTTTTTAAACATTAATAACCACTATTTATAATGCTAAAATATCGTTTTTAGCTTGAAAATACATCCACGGTAGTAAAAATGCTTGAAAATATGGAAATATTTAGCATTTTTAAGCAGAATTTACCCCCACTTTTAATTTTCCCAGGAGAATGAACATGCCCCCTAATTTCCCCTCGCCACTTTTCGGAGGGCTATGGACAGGCCAGATGCCATATATATAATGTTTGCTGAGTGGCTCATTTAGGATGTAGGATTTCAGTCAAGAACGGTTTTAAATGGCCCATAAGACTCAAAATATAGGAAAACGTTAATATTTCCATAATTGCTTCAGTAGTATGGATGTTATTGATTCATTATGTAGAGTAATTCATACTCTATATAGCTGTAAATGGTGTGCAGCTGTTGTAATTATTTTCATTGCAAAGTTCTTGAATGTGCTCTCGAGGCCTGATATATGCCAAAAGCGGCAGTGTCTCTGTAACGGCCTCGGCTAAATGGCTGCTATTGTTCTCATTTTGCAACTTCGTCCATTCATTCATTCTTTAGTGTAACTTCCTAAGCACACAATGAGCTAGTACACTATCCTCAATAATGTTCAACCACATGGCTTATATACAGCTCTTTTGCTCAACGTTATTGTGTACCTCTATCTAAGTTACATATTCAACACTACAACAGTTCAGCACCTTGGCGATAAGATAAGCTACTAGTTATTAAACGTGCGGAGTATTTTCTCAGAACATACTGCAGTCAAATTCCTAGTAAGTCACAGAGACGACAAACGAAGTAGAATTATCTGGACTCGCGGGTCCCTTCGATACCCCGTTCCGATCTGCTACAGCAATAGCTCATATTTTGTTTATTTTCTAACTCTCTTGAAAGTGTGCGAAACAAGCGGCCATTTCCGACACATTTGAAAACTATACATGTTTTCTTGATAAATTTATTTGAGCGCTTATACTAGATAATAAGATCGTTTAGTTCAGATCAGAATTTGGCTTAAAATTTATAGTTTGGTCACCAGCTAATTTATGTTTCCTTACTTAATAATCAAGATGAAGGAATACAAGTAAATATTTCCTATATATTAAATAGTACAATAAGCCTAAGCCTAATCCCCTAATGTTAAAATTCTGGTAATAGCCTGCAATCAAATACATGAAATAATATTCAAATCACATAGAACAAAATTTTGTTCTTCCTCCACTTTGAAATTTCTCCAGAGAATAATCATTTCCCTCCCTCACATTTTGAAAGGGTATAGACTGGCCAGTATTGGACAAGTATTGAGAACTACAACAGGTTTTTGTGCCAAGGAGCATTCCGTGTCGTATTCCATTAGGAACTACGGTATTTGACGTAGTTTATCACATAGCTGTAGCAACGCTGCCGGAATTACATCCAGTTTATTTAACATTCTGCTGTTTATGTGCTGCAACATCTTAATTGAGCCGGGCCATACCCGAAAACTATTATCTCGCTATCGTTGACACGAGCCCGTCGCCATGGATGTACAGTAGCATAACGTTGCATTGCATATGCGCACACATTGTTGAAGATTACGCTAAATCTAAATTTAGATTGATTTTGGACTGAAAACTAGTTTGCAAATTAGAGGTAACAATAGACAAATTACGTACAGTTACGTACAAATAGACAACCGTATAAGCTAATCCTTAAATCCAATTGTAGTTTATTTGCTCATAGCCGGGAATATGTTTCTTAGTTATAGCCGTAGCAGCAATCAGAACGTAGTGGAGATTGTTTTGTTGCAGAGGTGAAATCTTTTAAATTCCGTGTGTGTGTGTGTGTGTGATCGGCCATAACTCCAGAACGCCTTTACCAATTTTCATGATCTTGGGTTCGACCCGGCATAGTCGATTTACCGTGTACATCCCCGGGCGTTTTTTGATTTGGGGTCTGGTTCCGGGGTCAGGGGTCAAAATGTGAGTTTTTTGGCCCCATTTTACCCCATTTTATTACCCTTCACGAAAGCAATGTTATTTTTATCTTAACTATCGAATTTTTGTCTCTGGATGATTTTATTTCATAGTAAAATGATAAATGCCTATGCCTCTTTTTTGTTTTTCGATTAAGGCTCCGGTTCTGGATTTATGGGGTTTGAGGTACGGGGGTATGGCGCCCCAACGGTTCCTCGACCCAAAATTTGAAAATTTGTTCTGACGTTTTGGGCGGCTGATAAATTTTACCGGGGGGTTTTCGGGCATGGTAAACTCATTGCCGGTGCCGGTTTTGCTCTTCGACATATGGTTCCATGGTTACAGGAGTATGACGGGCCATGGTTCGGGGTCAGAGGTCAAAATGAGGGTTTTTAGTACCCTTCACGGAAGCAAGGTTATTTTTATCATAACTATCGAATTTCCTTCTCTGGATGGTTTTGTTTCGTAGTAAAATGATAAATGCCGATGCCTCTTTTTTTGTTTTTCGATTAAGGCTCCGGTTTTAGAGTTATGGGGTTTGTGGTATGTCATCTTCATGGTTCCTAGACCCAAAATTTGAAATTTTGTTCTGACGTCTTGGGCGGCTGATAAGTTTTACCTGGGGGTTTTTGGGCATGGGAAACTCATTGTCGGTATTGGTTTTACTCTGCGACCCATGCGTACAAGGGTATGGTGCCCTTTGGTTCGGGGTCAGAGGACAAAATGAGGGTTGAATTTGCTTTTGAATTTTTTTGAGCATCCGAACCATTACGCTGTCATCACATATGTCTGAGTAGGTTTTGCTATTATCAGAGCGTAGCGGACATTGTTTGTGTGTTGTTGTTTTGAAAGCTTTTAAATTCAGTCAATGTGTGTATGCTCGGCCATAACTTTGAAAGCTTTTAAATTCAGTCAATGTGTGTATGCTCGGCCATAACTCTAAGGGAAAAGTCAAAACGCGTAGTCTGGTTCCATCCAGGCCAGGACGTCCGAAATTTGGCAGCAACTACTGAGCACAGCGCCTGTGCTCACGAAAATGTTTTGAATTTGTTAAACCCTTAAGTGCATTCGATTAAGCATACTCGGTTTACCCACTATTCGTTAACTTAATGTTCCCGTCAGCTGTAATGTAAAACAGTTCTTTGGGTATAATTATTCATTCTGCTCTGTACAATATGATTTTTTCTTTAGAATACTAATCAAGAGACTAGGAGTTCTCACTGCGGTTCGGTAGGAACAGCCAAGAAGAACGACGATGGCAAACAGCTACGATGTCGCGATAACGAAAACGCCGTGTGCAATGTTACCAACGCTTCAGTTGCCAATGAATTTTCGATGCCGACATGTTCAAGTGTCAAGCAGGTTAGTCAATTTATTAAAAACTATAAATTGTGGGATAACAATATTTAACATTTAACACGAAACCAGTACCTACAGTACTCGCCGTAATTGACCGTTGCTCGCTTTCAACTAGATTATGGGAAAAAATTTGTTTGAGAAATTTTATCATTTCTTTTTGTGTTCGCTCAATGCTTTATCGCTCATAGGACGACATTAAATTACTCTGGCAAGGACTGTAAGTGATGCTTATTCGTTACCAGTGTCAAAACTTCTTACTTTGCTGTTTGTTAACACAATCAATTCAAAATAGAAAAAAAACCATGGTAAAATATTGTATTCTACTTTTCAAAATAATTTTGCAGAGTACTTCGTTTGTCCAGGGTGAACGACGGCTGTTGTTCACATTTGATTAACGCAAAAAACCTTAGTCAAAATAATTATATAGCGTAAGGGTTTGCAAGCTGTCAACCGAAGCTGAAACTGTTACTTAAAAATGAAGTTTTCAAATAATGTAGCAATGCATCATACGCCCACTCATTTTTCTCTTTGGTAACAATTTCTTGGTGGTGGACAAATCACTTTATTTCAAATATGCAAATGAAAGATGACTGTTGAGATTTCGTTTATTAGTATAAATCGAGCTTGTTGTACGATCTTCATATACATTTTTCTGTAACCTCAGTTCTTGTTGGTAGTCTAAGTTTAAGTGGTTGAATCTGAATTGACATGACCTTTCTTAGTAACAGGTCTTGATCAAGGTCTCACAACACAATAATAAAGGCTTTTTATGTTGTTTTAATAAAACGAGATTGCTTTTTTACCTCGCAGTAGCCAGGACGCACGGTCATTCGCGGCGTTACATTAGGTAGGTCCGATCAAGTTCGTGTTTCCTGAGGCTGCAGGGTTATACTGGTTCGCGTCGCTACATATATACACCAGGGCAAGCCAGGTTCGCGGTTCCCATACGGAGCCAGGACTAGACTGGTTCGAGGCGTTGAAGTGACATGACTTGTAGCCCTCAAGTAGCTTCTAGACGACCGAACTAGTGAAGACCTATATTTTAGGTTTATACGGATAGTTCGTGGTCAACAGTCGAGCCAGGACTAAGCAGGTATTCTATATGGTACTTGTAAACTGTGAGTTAGAATGCCACGCGTTTACACATATCCAGCTATATTGCACGCCACTACAATAAGTTTCCTTCTGTATGCACCAAGAACGAAAGAGTAGTAATTAAAATATTGCAACTTGATTGGATACCTTCCTGGAAATGTGTTGATGAACGAAAGTTTTTAGAAAAAATCGTCGAAAAGATTCCAGCGTGGAAACTATAGGGCAAGCCGCTATAGTTTCCTCCTGTATGCACCAAGAACGAAAGAGTAGTAATCAAAATATTGCAACTTGATTGGATACCTTCCTAGAAATGTGTTGATAAACGAAAGTTTTTAGAAAAAGTCGTCGAAAAGATTCCAGCGTGGAAATTATCCTGACCGGCGCTAATATAGATAATTTAATGTGAAATGTATGAAGTATCAGAACAGAATTTCATTCACGAGATATTACGGATATTATATATTGGTTATATATAAAAGTTCTTTATATTTATAAGAAAGAATTCAATCATTTTTTAAAAGCATCCAATTGGTACATTTAGAAGCTCCTAATATTGCGTAACACACAAATACATAACTGCACAATGCACTCGGACTGTCGGTTTTAACCCAATGTAAGGCTGTTATCAGTAAACTCAGCTCCAGTTGACATTAATTTATTTTGCAACGTACTTAAATATAAAATGTATAGTCTAGAGATAGTTCTAAGTATGTGAAAAATAAATTTTAAATAATTAGTTAAATAATTAAACATTTTATAATGCTAACGAGGTCATTGGCCGAAGGCCACGGCGGCCACAAGTGCATTGGTTCAAAAACATTTTTATAAGCAAAATAATCTCGGATATCTTGTGAATTAAAGTTAGTTCTAGTGTTATAATCAAACTTATAATGGGCTCAGTATCTTTTTGTGATAATCGAAAAAAGTTGATAAGTAGCAACAGATTATGCACGTACACCAAGGTGGTAACTGTCATATTCTGTAAAACAGGTATCTCGTTCAATTTATTATACTTTTATTCACCTCAATAGTTACGTTTGATTAGTTGTTTAAGCGTACATTAATTTCATCCCCACCCCAATGGCACGGGTGCTTAATAATATAATACTGAAATTTGGCACCAATGATCAGACAAGTATCTCACAAGCGAGGGTGAAACGGACCGAGCGTGGTTTCATTTTTAAGTTATTTTATTTAATCACCTGTAACAGGCTTTGTTTGATGTATACCATCTTAAAACCTTTTCAACGCTGAACCCATTGAAAATCCTAAAACCTCATCGATCTTAAACCCATCAAAACCAACAGACAACGCATCAAGTATTTGTGTTTGTCTCTAGATGAATATACCATCGTATTCAGTCTACAAGAAAGCCTATATAATTCTTGATGACGTTTACGCAGGATATACGCAACCAAACATCGAAGACAGACTATATTCAGGAAATCGGGGTAATTGACCCTTAATCCATAGACTACCCTTGAAAAGGCCTGAAATATACACGCTGGGCTCTAAATCACCGTATCATTGTATTCAGCATACCGAAGAACCTCTATATAAACTATTTTTGATGTCATGTACCAAACTACTGAAGACATACTGTTTCCTGGAAAGCGGGTTTGTTGACCATAAACCCAATGAAACCGTCTGAAATGCATAAGATACCCGTCTTGGACTCTATATAATCAAACCATCGTATTCAGCCTACCGGAAAAGCTACATAGACAATTGGATGACCTGTACGCTATACGTATTTGACAAAATTCGGCAAATTACGTCCCTCCAAAAAAGAGTTCTGAATGACAGCAACAGACAACAAAAGAAATTTTCACGATTTTTCCACTAGCGCCCTCAGCGGAAACTCCTCTCGCTTAACCCTCTCCGTTTCGTTTTAATTTTGCGAGAAAGCAAGAATTTACGCAGTTTGTGTCAAATACGTAAGCACTAGCTGCCTGCAACGCGAAAAATAGCACTTGACCTAAATTTTGCCGGAATGCTGTGACAACAAAACTTTTGTTTTTTAGTGACTGAAGGATAAATGCATCGTTTTTAATTTTGTAGCGTTTTCGGAAATGACCACCACGTTGGATCTAATTTAGTGGGAGTGTAGTAATGATTTCTTGGACTTCAAATTGAAACAGAAGTTTTAGAAGGGTCTCGGCATTTGCTAGATTTGTGATTAACAATTACTATGAAAATGCCATCCGTAGTCTCCTCCTTAAATTATGTCGCAATGAACGAATATATCTGTCTTATAGCTAGAGTTCTCTTCATTGTTCCGTTAGATTTGTTTGGTAATAACCGATTTCAGTGTTTATCGAAATCGGGTGCTATTAGAGATGTTCCAATTGATTTTTCGGTCACGAATGCGTCTACAGATACCGGTTGCGCAAATCCATCGCATAAAGATTTCGACAGCGTTGTTCATTCTGGTCTAACGGATAGTTCTGAAGACGAAGAAGAACGCAACCCGGACTCTCGGTAGGTTTGTTACTGTGGCACGGGTCTATTATATATTAGCCGCACCATGTTTTGTTTTGTTAAGTCGGCCATTTTAGTTGTAAATTTAGCCATCCAAAAAAATTGTGGCCATAGGAACCGATAAGTAACATTTTTTGACCAAACGTTCCAAAATGACTAAAATTGCCTTTGGGACGCAAATGACTTCTCGAAACTATTAAGATGAAATAAACTGAGTCAGTGGTAAATTAAGAGGTTGCTGAAGAGCATAATACAGTCATGGTGCTGTATGCAACATTTTCTGACCGAAGGGTCCTAAATGACATCATTTTACATTTCGCAAGTTTCACTCTATGGTCCTGTGCTTATAATAACCTACAGTAGAGATATATAGTCTGAAACTAACAGCCAAATCGTTCACGTGTTATCATCTTTGTTCTGCCCCAGGATGCCCAGGTTTTAATTCAACCTTCAAAAATTGTAATTTGGATTTTGTTTTACTAGTGAAATTATAACACATCAAACTAGGATGATGAGATCTTACAATTTCTCATTTTGAAGCTAAGATGCGATGGATTAACGTAATGTGCCTAAATGGTAATTTCACACGTTTTATCTATCATAAACATTGCATAACTCAGATGTCTATCGCTAGGTCCGGCCTTTGTTAAAAGTTTCTGAGATTGTTCAATCAAGATGGGTTATGACTCTTGTTTTAACAGAGCCAGTAATTGTAACAAATCTGTATTTGTCCGCAAATTTGTGCCTTAATAGTTCGGCATGAACCTATGTAGCTCACACTCAAGGCTTCGGAAACTATTAAGTTTATGCTTTCTAGCACTATAAATGTGTGTTATGTCTGTTTACTACGTCATTATGTAGTTAGTTACGTTGGCATATCTACTTTCCAAATCTTCCCATGTTCGTCCCCCCACTGAGCCGAAACCCCCATATTCAACTAAGTCTAAACTTCATTGTGTCTGAAAGTTTATGTTTTTTATGCAAAGTGTTTTTAGACATCAATTACCACTATTTCTAATGCTTAGACGTCTTTTTATAGCATTAAGATACCTGCACGGCAGTAAAACTACATGAAAACATGGAAATATTTACTATTTTTATTCAAAATTTATTACTCTCTCCTGCTTTGAAAATTCCCCCAAGAATGAACATGCCCACCCCACCCCCAGATTTCGGATTACTCTATACAAAAAAGTTACGCTCTTTGGGTTCTCGGTTCACCGAGGTTTTCATTGTCCAAATAGATGAACAGACAGGGCCATGTTGAGAATCCGTGGTGCCAGATTTTGCCAGGTGGCATCAATTCGGGGTAATCTTTCGATTGACCCAGACAAAAATGAAATTTCTTTATGGAAGAGTAAACTTAAGATACGCCCCAACCATCTTCTTTTTACACCATGTACAAAACGTTGTTAGAGAACAAAACTTGAATTAAAATAGCCGTATGCGATTTCGACATTTTTCTGTTCTGTAACGTCATTAGGGAATGCAATTCTGCCCCTGTACTTTAACACCAACGTGTTCGCGAACATTTTCAAATTATAATGTGTGAAATATGAAACTGACTAATTTCTGTCCTTTAATGTAAAAATGAAATTAGTGTTCAATGAGCAACTGAATGGCAATTGCTTTTGACAAAAGAGGATGGTAAGGGGCGCAGCTTAAATTTACTCATGCATTACTTCAGAGTGGGATTTTAGTTAAAATTTAGCAGAAACAATGAAATGTCACATTTTTAGAATTTCATTGTTCTAGCAAAAATCACTAAAATGAAAACTATTCTACCGTAATCTAATCGAATTTTTATCTTCATAGTGGAATTTTGGTATCTTCATATTTTATTTTGTTTTACAGGATTTCTTTATCGGGTTAGCAAAACTTTGCCTGAGAGCAAAGAAGGGAGCCCGAAATTTTGCCACTGGAAACCAAATCATGTTATGGACTCTCAAATCGCTTACCTTCATAATTTGAATGGCCCACACTGTATGGCTAAATTAACTGTAATGTTAACTTTCTTAGCTACGGTTAAAAGTAGCTCTGTGCTGTTTTGGTTAAAAGTAGCTCTGTGCTGTTTTAAAATTTGTGGGTGAGGTGCACAAATCGTGGAAACCTTAGATTCGAACACCCAGGGTGAGTCCAAAAGTTGTGGGTAGGAAAGGTGATTGCTCTGGTTGAAGATAGGATGCAAAAATCGTCTGTGGGCCTGTTAGTATATGTTATGTTATTAATTAATTGGGCATAACTTATCTGTATAACTTGATTGGAGGTCTCTTCGGTATATTTTGTTATTGTTCGCAAACTATTACATTTTGGTGTAATCGCCTTGTTTACGTTACCAAGCTTAATCAATTATGTATACAAGTATGTGTAAGCTGGTTTTTAAGAGTAAGCGTCAACCATCATATTGACAGCCGGACTATTGCTATAATAATGAAAATCATAATAAATGAGAGAAAGAAGGTACTGAAGTTCTCCAACATGGTCTTTAAAACCACAATTAACAAAGTGCGGAGCCTACGGGGAGCCAAGATTATATCTCTAAATGTCAGATATGGAATCTGGTCACGATTTTGTGGCACTGTGACTTGGTAACGCGGGGTGGAATTTGAAAAGTGTCCTGGAAAATCCTGAAATTTGGAGTGCTCTCAGTGGTAAGACTCCGAATTCCTGGAAAATTGTGAGAATTGAGACTTTCGAGACTAATTTTTTAAGTTCCGATGATTCCTCTTTCTTTTTTACAATATTTGCTGGGTCATTTTCTGAATTTCTTTTCGCTTTCAAGCCCCCTAAGATTGCAGTGAGTTGGGCTGAAGTTTTATGGGCGATGAAGGTAAGTGGGGTGACTTCGGCCATGTTAAAAATAAATCTAACATACTATTGTTGCGTGCAGGCCGAAATCGATAAAACCCTTGCATAAACAACACGTGTAGCCGTACTGTTATTCGGTCGTAGCATGACTGTAATATCTTTCACCAGTTTCCCACAATATTTATATAAGTTCAGTGGCCGAAGTCACCTCTTGATGGGGTGACTTCAGCCTACGTCGGGGCAACTTCGGCCAGCACCATATTTATGCTTTGATTGTTCGCGATAAGTCATCGTTCTTCGATCATTAGTGAAACAAGTGGTGACATTAGCCACTATAAAGCTCGTTTTCAACCCAGAATAGAGTTGTCGATTAAAAACGCAATACACAACAGTTCAAATTTTAATGTTTTCAACATCGTCCATATAAAATATCTACGTGTAACATGTAGTATAGTTAAAATAACACTAGGATATCATAGTACTATCCCGTAAACTAAATTGCAATATACCTCTGCGACATATTTATACATGATGAATTTGGCATCAAAGCAATTAACAGATAAATGGTTCATTAAAACGAATTTATGCATTTTTTGGTAATTTAAAAAATTATTTTGTCGTTTCGCTACAACTGAAAAACAGCTACAATACATGTAAATGGAGTACATATGCACCAGGGAATAACCGGAACCGAAATTTACCGGAACCGTTCATTTAAACCGGATCCGGAACCGGAACCTGGTCTTCGAAATTTATATATAGTAAAACAGATGATGAAAGAAATGAAGGTATAGCGGATTTAAAATGCATTAAAATAACTTTTACATTAAATTTAATGTATTGCGATGGTATTATTGCCTTTCTGAAACTTTAAAGAGACTGAGGAAGCTAATAATGTTTATTTATCGATCAAATATGTCGGTTTTTGAACATTCAGAGGAAAAAATGTCTTCCACTATACACCATTGCGTATACTGCGTCAAATCGAATGTGCTTACAAAGCTTGGAGCGTAGAATACACACTTTCGCTCTGTCTCCAGTCGCCTCCCTTTACTACACATACGTTTGTTGCATGTTCTTCTGTAGGAAACTTAAAATTATTGGTTTATATAATTCTAAGAGAAAATATTAGATGTAAGGTAATTTTCTGATCAGTTGTCAGACACTGTGTAGGCTAGCGTTGTGCAAGCAGTGCCCGTAAGCTAGATGATAATGATAACTTTCTGATCAGAATGCCATAACTGAGACAAACTGTGAAACTGCTCGCACAGTTTCAATAAATTCAGGTCATTGCCAAGAAAGCAGTTTCTGGCTGCGTTGCAGATAACGTTAGTTTTACTCTGTTACCGAGTTGGACCGGTTTAATTCAAACGTATCCCACAGACTTCTGGATGTGTAAAATAGCTGCTACAAGCATCGACCTGGCTTTGATTTAACAAACTCCTGCAGGTCATTATGAAAAATTTCTGCTCAAATAATGTGCCCTACTTACGTTTCACACGGCAAATTGGTTAGTTATCTTTTCTTTTGCTTGGTTGTATTGGAGCTTGATCATTGTATAATATATTACATATGTTTGGATTACAGGATGAAGCAAAAAACGGAAAATTTCAAACAAAATTTTTAAACCGGAATTCCGGTTCCGGTATGGTTTTTGCCCTTTGCCGGAACCGCAACCGGAACACGATTTTCGCCGGAACCGGAACGGGAATTCCAGTTACTCCCTGATATGCACATTTAGTAACTAAAATACGAGTACACCATAGTTATGAGCATAAGTCTAAGTGAAAATATACACGTACTCCAGCTGATTGTACACAGCCCAGAACTTCAATATTTCAGAGCACCAACCTGTTTGCTCGTCATTGCTAAACCAATGAATAAAGTAATACGTGTATAAAAATCGTCAAAGAAGAAAATTAAAAAAATTTTAACGTAGTGGGCGTAACAACGCTCCATTTCGTAAACGGTGTCCTCAGTCATAACAAAATCGACTTGCTTGTCTTTCGAGTTCGTAATGCCACGAGTAACCACACAAATAACGTCATCCAAAGGCACTTCGAGAATTCGGGAATTTTCGGCCATTTGTGCGCCATTTTTCTCGAATGTTGAACGCTGTGTAGGAACTTGAGCTCGCCACACGATTCCTTGATGAATCTCAGTGCCCGTGCGACATACCTATAAGATAGGAACTCAAAGAAAGTATGCAACCTTCATTTCAGAACTTACACCGAGTATAGTACATAGCAAGAAACTAAGGCGTTTTGAACCGCTACGCCGTCAGCTGGAGTTTCATCTGGAACGTGTTTAAAGGCAGCATTTTTAGAAAGCGGTACGATCCCACACGCAGCAAATCCCGCAATAGCATTGTTCCCGATTTTGTTTACGGGACCGTCTGTAGCTGCATTGAGGTTCATCAGCATTTGCTTCAGGAGTGGCGGAAAGATAGATTTGGTGATAGCAGCGTTGTTGTTGCTATCGCGGAACTGTTTCACAACGGCACGTCAGGTACTTTTGAGCGGGTGGAAAAACGTTACATCAAGGGGCTGAAGCAGGTGTGTTGAATTAGGAGGCAAACACACAAACGCAATATCATTTTCAACGCACGAAGTGATAACTTCGATGTTGAAATGGGACGCGAGGTTGTCTCCGATCATTGCTTTTTTACCTGGAAAACTTTTGGCATGCGGTGACAGGTAATGCTCAAACCACTGCTGAGATATAGGTCCATCAAACCAACCAGACTTCGTCGCCCCATACCCAGTTCCGGATGCACAACATCGACCGGGACATAAGGGAAGCTTAATGGGGCCTCCGCGCCACTATGCGGGATTACAACCAGTTTCATTTCGGTAGCAAACGTAGGGCGGTAAAATCACACCACTTGCGCTCGCGCAAAACATGACACTGAAACTGGTTTTTGTTGCCGTGGTTATGCCGTCTGGATATTTTTGTCCACGTCGATATATTAAGTTCTGGTTACCCGGTGTATCCACCAGACCCGTTTCGTCGTAGTTAAATATATTCTCCGGCGGCACACCTTCGAGTGTAACTGTTAAATTGTCGATAAATTCCCTTACTTCCGCTCTCGTAAGCCGTGGTCGTGCAACACTCAAATTGTTGCAAACTCGCGTGGAAATGATGTCACGGTGCCGCTTCAAAAAAACTATGCCCCCAATCAATACCAGGCAAATTATTTTTTAACTTGGCAACATCTGGTCCAATGTTATCAAGGTAAGCATAATATCGAACTTAGCGAAATATCGAATATCTAAAATCGACAGAAGGAAGCTTCATTTCGCCGCCACTATGACAGCTTCAATAATCGCCGCCTCTTCCGCCTCAGAAAATGTTGTCTGACCGCTAAGTTTCTTCCCACGCTTATTCTTAATAGCATCCTGCAGCTTTCTACGAGATATCTTCTGATTGGTGTCCTTATAAATCTTTTCCAAAGCTTTGCGCTCGCTCAAACCATCTACAATCACCAGTCTAAGCGCCTCAGCAACAGACTCGTCCGTATAATTAGCATAAGTTCGTTTACCAGGTTGACGTTTGATATATAGACGAGGCATTTTATTTGGAATTTAGACCGTGTAAAACATAAGCTGAAACATAAATCGCAAATTAGCAACAATACATGCGTACGTATATATAATTTTTCTTAATCTCGTCGGAGAGCATGGAATTACTAGTCAATATTTTCCTAATTTGTTTTAAGGGGTGTCTTCGGCCACCTGGCCAAAGTCACCCATGGGGCAAAATTGGCCATATGAAATTCAGTAATATAGTTTGGCCTATAGGGTGTTGATTAGTGTAGTGACTGAAGCTCAACCATTCAATTTAAAATATATATATCAACGTATTAGCTTGCCAGCCACGTGTGAAATACCGACGTATCAAGACATTTTTACTGATTAGCCACCCATATTTTGAAATGAACGATATTGGGTGTTTTTATCGGCTTGCTTTTCAGTAGTACAGAAATCTGCAGCTTGCAAGAACGGTACTAATTACTAATTTAAACCGTTAAATATAAGTATAGGAGTACTGGAAACTGGTTATTGACACTGAAAAAGCACAAAGAAAATTGTGAGCGGCTTGATAAGTGCGAAAGGTATTCTGGCTTAAGTCACCCCGCCGAAGCCACCCCATTTTACTATCATCCAGTTTTAGAAACTGTTGCGAATCAAAAATGTTCGGCTAACTGTAATTGTAGACGCAAAATTTTGTTTTTATGAGCAGTCTACTGTCCTGAACAAAAGTACACTAGTGTTCGCGTGACATGTAAGCCACTCGAATTATTACGATTCGGCATATATTTTACCGTCGGAATTGTTACAATGCGTATACGCCCGTGAAATAAAGCTGTATCACTAAATGCATTAATGGCATTCGCCCTTTGTATTTCGTAGAAAACTAATTTCGAAATGATACAAATTTTTAACATTTTAATGTCAGTAACAAAATATTGCCCTGTCGTTTACTTTTAATGGTATCGTATATTTAATTTTAGACAGCTAAGCTCACAGGGTAGAGCGCTGAAAAGAAAATTATCACAATTAAGAGACTCTGCTGCCGCGAAATTTCGTGACGACTCGGAATTGCGTGAGAAAGCTAAAAGTTTGTATTGGCATTATATTGACCAAGGATATTGCAAATTGTATGTAATATATATATTATATTTGCATATTAATGTTTGTTACGTCTTCACAAACGACGGTGATGATGGTACGTTCCATTTTTTATGGAACCAAAATTTCAGAATAAGCAAAAATCAAACGTTATAAATAACGTTCTCAACAACGTACGTGCGGGTCGGGACGTTCAAGACTCTGAAGAAAACAGTATTAGTGCCATTTTCAAAACACGACAACAATGTATTCATGGCAGTGACATTCACTGGTATTCGTTAACTTTGTCAACCGTATCGAAATCGCACAAACACACAAATTGTACTCTATATGAATAAGATATTCGGGCTAAAATGGTTTGTTATTGTTTCTGATTCATTAACAACAGCAGCATTGTAGCTTTGACCTACAGCCACGCGCAAAAATAACTCTACGCAAGGAAAAAGTATTTGTGTGATAACGTACATGTAAATGCGTTTAAGCTTTCTGCGCATGAGCGTAGGCGTTTTTGGTAGCTACCGGTACCCTATCAGAAGTTTTCGAATTTAAGGGATCGGAAAGATTGTTTCTTCATCAAATAGTGCCACTGCGACGCGAACTACGGGCGCTGCAGCGTCAGATCACAGTGTAACCACTGCCACACAGTGCTATGATTATGATCCTGAGTTTCGGATACGTGTCATGTATGTTTTTTATTGCGGTTATTATTATTGTTATTGGCAGCGCTTTAATTCTATTATCATTTGAACTTGTCGAAATTAATTTGCTAGAAGGTTAGTGTGACAGCGTATTGAAACAATTCTTTCTAACTTGCAGTAAAATGCATTTGCGAGAGAATATTAAATTTTGTTCTAACGGGTCCAGTTGTATTCCTATAAAAATACTATTTCGCTCATCCATTCTGCGTTAGGTCATATTAGGTTGAACTCTCTTGTATGGCAGCGGGGATTTTGTATACTATTTTTTTGACTGAATCAGATCTGTCCGACTCTACAGAATATGCTATTTTCGCTGAATCACTCTGGGTTTTTACTTGAAACAAAACGAGCGGAGTTTCCACTGATGGTGCTAGGGTAAAATCGTGAGTTTATTTTTGTCTGTTGCTGTCATTCATAAGTCATTTTCGGATGTGCCCGTTTTGATAAAAGTATTGTTCGCTAACTAAAGTTATGACGATATGTCATTTAGTTGATCTGGAGCAACAAGTCCGCACCATCTTCCGAGTCGAAATGGCAAAAAACAGGTTTTAAAGGTTCTTTGCCAAATCTGGCTATGCGGATACAAGTTTTTCGCAGCTTATATCTCACGATACATGCTTAGCCTCAAAATCGAGACCGTACAGAATTAACCCATCGATATCTACAACATTAATGACCAACTTTTTTGTGGGACCACTCTCTGGGCCGCTGTGGGCCAGAGTATGGTTCATCGGCTCTTTGCATGAAATGGCGATTTTTCAGATTTCGCCGTGTTATTATGTGTTTTTACCTTGCAATAAATGTGTGTTAGGTTATCAAGCAGGCTAGGTACGATGGTTGTGCTATCTAGAGTCCAACTTGATTTTATTATATTTTTTCATGGGGATTGAACGGTTTTATGGTTGTCAAACCCAATTTCCAATATGTAGTACGTTTTCATTTGTTTGGTTATGCATTGCATAGAGGGTATCAAGAATGTTATGTTGAGGTCATACATAGATTATGTACGATATACGATTTAGATATGATGTATGCGATGGTTTGGTTATCTAAAGACCACGAATACTTCTTGCCTTTTCAGCTGTTTTGGATGGGCTTAGGGTTGACGACGTTTTAGGGTTTTTCAATGGGTTTAGGGTTACAGAAGATTTAGTGTTGTATATATATGATACACAATGCCTGTTGCAAGTGATTACACAAAATGACCACTTGATCACGCCTGGCTTGCTCCGTTTCACCTTTGCTTTTGAGATGCTTGTCTTACCATGGAAAATAGTGCAGAACGAGCAACGTTTTATTAATGTTGTCCATGTGGACTATTATGATGGAACATACATTTTCTGTGAACATTAGATCAGTTAAAATTGCAAGACATTTTGCGCTTACAAAGTGGAGTCGTTGGTTTTGCGCAATTTGTCTTCGATTCAAGGATTTGATTGCATGTACTTCTGTATATTTTTGTGCTGAGACCACTCATATTATGATTTTGTTAATGAAAAATATTTGCTAATCAGGCCAGCCTAACAATGGCGGATCTGAGGAAAATGAAACCGTTCACAAAAACCAAAGCGGTTCACAGTCAATTTCAACACGGATGATGGTGTTATGCACAGTCGGGGTCAGATATAAGTGCAAACGAAATTGCAATCGGTCAAAATTATTTTGCCGCATTTGGTCGAAATTTGGTTTAATTAATTTACATTTATTTTATCGTGATTACACGTACATTTTCACTGCGCACGCCAGGTTTGTACATAAGCATTCCTATGATTATATAAATGTGGTGATGTTTGTCATATAGAACTGAACGAAGTGTTCTTGGAAACTTGTTGTTTCAGTGGGCCGAAATTACCGTCAACAACATTCCAAACATTGATTGGGGAACGTCGGAAGATACGTTTAAGTAGCCTTTGTGCTTCAACTGTGTCTCAGTTTTCTGATTGGGTGACAATGGGTGTGGTTGTTGAAAAGCTGCCACCGAAAACAAGTGTTAAAGTATGTACTGGATAATATTTCATTATAGTAACATGGATTTTGGATTTCAGTTTTACATGGTTTAAGTGTAAGATCTACAGTCACGGCCAGAAATAAGTGCAAAATAATCGATCGAAATTTCGATCCATTTCGATTAAACGAAATTTCGATCGATTTCGATTAAGCGAAATTTCGATCGATTTCGGTTTCGATTAAGCGAAATTTCGATCGTTTTCGATTTTCGCGCAATAAGATAAATGTCAAAATTTTAAAATTCCAATTTTTTTCGATTAAACGAAATTTCGATCGATTTCGATCCATTGCGATTAAACGAATTTTCGATCGATTGCGATTTCGATCGTTTTCGATTGCACTTATTTCTGGCCGCGACTGTACAGTACGTGGGCCCTGTGGAAAGAAATATGCGTAATGGAATTAATGGTGCGAAAGAGGTCTAGCGAGAAACCAAGTTCATGAGCGTAACTGCCATGTATCTGCCACCACGTATTGAGCAAGATATAACATAGTAATGTGGAATACTTTTATTTGTGTGGCAATTAATCTTGCCGCTTGTCGAGGTCAAAATAATACAACAGAACCAAAAGTTCAACATGAACCCTTGAAGAAGATGGAGACACTCATGTCACACTACATTATAGAGGCTTTTCCATTCGCTAAAAATTTTGCCGGCGAGCATAAACTTCAGGTTAAAAGCAACATTTCAACGAACCTTTTAATGAAATTAGAATTTTTACTGTAGAAAGAGATTTCTGTGAAAATTTAGGTCAAGTTGTATATCACTGGGGTGTTTCTACCGGGAAAGTAAGAAGAAATGCCAGGAAGTACTTTGCTAGGGGATGGGATAAAATTTTGGTAAGGATCGCCACGGGGGCACTGTTTTTTGTCAGAGGCCGGCTCATTTTTTAGAAGCCAGTTATATGCGTTGTGGGACGACGCGGTACATTTTTCTGTTGTTTCACTTTTCTGGGGGGAGGCAAGTTCCTACTTTACAACTTCTGTTCTGCCCTACTGCATTCCCCCTCTTCTGGAACAAAAGTTTGGCAAAAGGTCATAACAAAAGTTGGACAGGGGACAGCACAAAAGACTGAAACATGTTCCGCCCGCCCTCGAAAAGCGGAGCAACTAACGGAAAAATGTACCGTTCACCCCACAATGTATGTAATATAGTTAGACGTGGCCGTTCCACTCTTCTTCAAGGGGTGATCGTGAACTTGATAGTTTGTTTTGAATTGAAATATTGTAATCTAATGCCAAATTACAGTTGAGGAGGATTTGTCAATAATAATTAAGTGGTGGTATTTTTGTATAATTTAACCTTGTGGTGCGAAAATGCTACATACTTTATCACGCCTGTTACAGTACATCTGGGTTTTTATATAAGTCCCAGAAGATTGAGAAACTGGCATATTGATCCATTTGCACAAAAAAGGCCACTCTGTTGTTTGCAAGAACTATCGAAGGGTCTACCTACACTGTATTGCTTTTACAGTACTATAGTCCACCCTGGCGTTTCGTGTTAGACTAGCATTCTAATCAGCTACATCAGAGGATCATGCAAAATTTCGGCCAGGCAGAGAATGTATCGATCAAATCTTCAGTCTTCGACAAATGCTTGAGCACTGAAATGAATTAAAATACTACGTTGCGTTCGCAGACATTGCGGCTGCATTTGACTCCGTGGACAGAAAGTTACTGAGGATAATGTTTTATCAAGACGTAGCTTCCTCAACGTTGATTCGAATACCAGAAGCAATGTACAAGACTACTTAGAGTCATATTCGTGCTTACAGCAAATTATCGCAACTGTTTGAAATAACAACTGGCGTAAGACAAGAAGCAATACTTTCATGTTTGATGTTCAACCGTGTAGTAGAGTGAATTTGAACAGTTATTGCCTTTAGCAAGCATAATCACACCTTGTGTTTACGCGATTGAGCTATGGTGGCAGTTCTTACAGTATCCGCCAAAAATGACTGTCGCTGGTGCTAGACTCGCTCGAAATAAATTTGTTCTAAAAATAGCATTGATTATTAGCTTAAATAGTTTCGAAATCTCGTGCGAACCACTCGCTCGCGGCTCTTAGACTCACTCGTTCGAAATACGGCGGTCATTTCTGGCACGTACTGTACCTTTGCAGACGATATGGCGCTACTGGCTGAAACCGTAGTATCAATTCTGAGCAAACAAAGGTTACGTTTAGTAATATCCATAACCCTCCACATATTCTGATCTGTAACGCCACAGTCGAAACTGTTTCCTCATTCAAGTATTTGGGTACATCGTTACACCGGAAGGTGTTCCAACAATTGATATCACCGCTAGAATATCAAACGCAACCGCTGCTTACCACAAATACAAGAAAGTCTGAAACAACGACCATATAACCAATGCAACAAAAGAAAAATTATGTAAAAAAACTGGCTTGAATGTGCAAAACAGCTTGCACAAGACAAACCAATTTCTGAAATTGAAGCGTGATGGCGTAAGGACCAACCAAGGCTGCGTCACTCAGATGGATGAAGAAAAGTAAAACAGTGGTTAAGGTGGCATAATCATCGTTTGAATTCGCATAGGAGCGCCGCCTATCATCAACATCATAAAACCTCATCACTGTAGAAAACGTCACACTCATAATTCAGTTAGCTGCCTATTCACACGCCGCATCAACAGTTTTAACAGGTCACGTAAACTACAGCGTCTTCAGCTTCTTATTCGACAACGGCAACAGTTTCACCAAAATCTGTAGCACATTTAGTATGTTGGCTAACAAATCGGCATACGAGCTGATATTAACAAGAACATTGCATATCAAAGAAGGTTGTACATTGAGGTTTTAACAACGTAGCGGTTAAAACTGCTGATTTTGTCGTGGAGGCGAAGGGTTGCATTTGGATAATTTCTACGTGGCACACTATCGTATTTAAATTAGATTGATAATTTATTTAAGTTTTATAAAAACCGGAAATTGGAAAACAGATTTTTTAATTTCAACTAAGTCTTGCTTGTGAGTCCCAAGAACAAGTAAAAACTTTGTTGTTGACGCTTGGTGTAACGTAGAAATTCTTTAAATGTTCTCAAAATATCACAATTATCTGCTGCAAACTCAATTCCGATATTTCCCATTGGTTTTGGCGTGTTTTGACTAAGCAATTTTTAACAAGTTGTTTTTGTGGCAGTTGGGATTTAAAACATTAACGTATTTCGCTTGACTCGTTTCATTATTCATGATACAACTAAACTTACGAAACAAAGTGTTTGCATAGGGATCGCCGTTTGCCATCTTTCGAATATCAGACTTGATTGACTGCAGTCGCTGCGTTAAGCTATTCTTATTCGGAAGCTGTTTCAAAGAACACTGGAAGCTGAGCGTTGGCACTGTATTCGCGTTGCATACTCCTACACTCATGGAACGATCCAATGATCGAGTATGTCTACATATTTAAAGTTGCTACAAGATAACGTGCAATAAATCAGAAATTATTTTAATGCATTTCGGCATTTTTTATTCTGGAATACATTTGCCATTTGCAACACAATGACTGTTATTCTATGAGCAAGATATTTTCAATATTTTAAGATATTAGTAGCTTGTGTAGTGACTTGGAGTGGAGAATAAACTCCTGTTTTATTGTAAATGAACTGAAATAAAGACGAAAACGCTAAGATTTAACAAGCACTACCTTTTTGGGTGTTTCTTATGCTATTCTTGAGCTTAACTATCGCTCCCACATCAAATTGTCGACAGATAAAACGTATATATCGCTGTAGGGAGCGCAGGCAACAATAGTGATGTGCCATTGAGACAATAGGTTCTTTATTGCACAATTAAATAAAAATGCAAAGATTTATGGTTTTGAATGGCCAAAACTGATAGCTGGAGAGTCACAGAACATAATTAAATAAACAATGTAGAACTAAACTGTCGAAACCAGTGAACCTAACGACGTATATTACACCTTTAGTGTGGTCGCTGAATAATCGTAAAACTTAAGGTATCGAGTTTTTTTTTAATTCCAAGATTTTAAAAATGTTATTTTTTATTTTTGGCGATTATATTTTGGAAAACAAGTGGCGTAAATACACTTATATTTTCAGTGGATTTTCAAAAATTATTATTGTTCAAGATTCCGTTATTCAGTGGTATCGAAATCTTGATGTAACACTTGTAGGTTCGTCAAAGCTGCTCACAACATGGTGCACCAGTTAGTCAGAAATTTAGTACTAATTTGGTGCGGTTTTATGATGTTTTGTGGGAACAAAGAATACTATTGTAGGAGCGAAACCAGAGGGCTAGGTGCACCACCTAGTCAAAAATTTAGTATTAAATCTGTGCGGTTTTATGATGTTTTGTGGGAACAAAGAATACTATTGTAGTAGCGAAACCAGCGGGCTAGGTGCACCACCTAGTCAAAAATTAATATTAAATCAGCGCAATTTTATGATGTTTTGTGGGAACAAAGAATACTATTGTAGTAGCGAAACCAGAGGGCTAGGTGCACCACTTAGTCAAAAATTTTGTATTAAATCGGTGCGGTTTTATGATGTTTTGTGGGAACAAAGAATACTGTTGTAGCAGCCAAACCAGAGGGCTAGGTGCACCACCTAGTCAAAAATTTAGTATTAAATCATTGCGGTTTTGTGAGAACAAAGAATGCTATTGTAGCAGCAAAACCAGAGGGCTAGGTGCACTTTGAAATTATATTACAGTTATTACCAGATTTTGTGGAAGCAGAGCCGAATGTCGTCCAGTATAATAGGTTTAATGAGGAATAGTTGCACTCCTTGTAACTCAGTTTTCGCAGAGATGCATAGTGGGGAGAATTTTCATAGCACTGAAGGCCGTAAAAACCCAGAGGCACGCCACGTCGCTCACCAAATGAAGCAGTCATCGCAGGTTTTAGCTTTCTAGGCCTTTTCAATGTCCGTCTGAGCAATATTAATACGTATGCAGTACAAGAAGAACAACGTGAGAGCGTTTTAGCACGTTTTACCTTCAATAAATATATAGGTATGGGAAACATTCTAAATGAACGTTGGAAAATAGGAACAGGTGTAAAAGGATATGAGGTGCTATTTACAATACTGTCGGTCTGGAGCACACGTAGTTTAGCGGCTTATTCACGCTCATACCACAGCTTTGATCGTATTAGGCAACTCCAAAACCTGGCCCCATTGTAGCCTCCTACCTCCATAATTATTGGAAAAATAGTAAAAATTATATTATGGGGCACAAGTAATACAACAAAACCATGTTATTTTAACAAACTTCTGTGTTTAAAATTCATCAACTCAATGATGAATTGGACACAATGTTCACAAAAATAATTTGCAAAGTCAAACACTGTTTGAGAAAATTCCGTTCCATCCATTCAGAACTGACCGTCGTTTGTCGACATAAAGCGCCCAGTGTCGTTAAAAAGTGATATTGGGCGACCAGTCGTTATTATGTTAACAGATCGAGCGAAGGACAGAATTAAACCGTTGAGGTCATCCTCAAGCCGTGTCTGATGCCTGCGATGAGTTAGTGATACTGTGGTGTCCACATTGGGGACCCCCACTTTCCAAATTCCCCCATGTACCTTCCCCACTACTCGCCGTAACTTTCTATTAGGTTTAATAATTCTTTTTTTGTACTATTGCGTTTGATTACATTTCAGCCCAACGACATTCCACTCAAAATAGACAATTCAGAGCAACTGCTTGAAATAGGCATGTCAAAGGACCTCGGATTTTGTCGGTCTTTAAGAAAAGACAAAAAACCATGTTCTAATCTTATAAATAGGTAAGAACAAATAACGTATTAAAACGTCAGTAACGTGTAGCTTTTCCTTCATCGATCTGTGATTCTTAAAGTATTGGCTAGATGCGGATTTTTACAAAGGTTATTAAGTAGTACAAATCTTTCTTGAAGTACAGCTGCATACATTGTGGTTATAGCACTTGCAATAGATTTTTTCAGTATGTTCAGATAATACGGAATAAACGTAAAAAATGGAATGTTTTAACTACTGTCACTCTTTTTCCGAGCAGTGGTGTATATGCAGGGCTATATACTAGTAGCTCATAAGCCAGGATGAAACGGAGGAAGCGTGGTGTCACTTTTAAGTTATTTTGTTTAATAGCTTGTGACAGGCTGTGTTTGTGCATATACCATCCTACAACCTCTTGAACCCTCAACCCATTGAAAATTCTATACCCCGCCAAGCATAATTCCATCGAAAACAAATAACGACACATCGAAAACAAATAACGACACATCAAGTATTTGTGCTTGTCTCTAGATCGAACCAAACCATCGTATTCACCGTACCGGAAGATCTATATAGACAATTCTTGATGACCTAAACGCCATACGTAACGAAATAACTGAAGAAAGTTAATGTGCTAACGACAATAACTATATATCGCTGTATATATGTGTTTGTTTTCAGGGAACGCGGAAGTTACTGTGATTTCCATGCAATGTCGAAATTTAAATCCCTCGCATCGACACGCGGTGAATTCCAAAGTACATCTACCAATAAACCGCCTCAAACCTCGATGGAGCGTCGTGTGCTTGGAAGTAGTGGTGTTGCAGTTAACGGAAATTTATTTAAGCGACGGTGATATTTTTATGTGTTATAAAGCTATGTTTACATGTCGGATCATCGTCCACCCGTATCTGTCATTCCGTGTAGATTTTTGAAACGGAGCTAGTGAAACCAGCCGAGTTTCCTCCGAAGGCGCTAGGGGATAAATCTTAAAAATTATTTTTGTCTTTCCCTATCAGTCATTAACTCATCTTCGAATGGATGGGTTTCAAAAATTTTTTTAGTTCAATAGCTAAACTGATGACGAAGTGTCCTTTAACAGGTTCGATCCCATCTTCCGATCCAAAATGGCAAAACATGTCTTTAAGTCTACTTCGCCAATTCCGGCCATACGGGTACCATCCCCATGTCCGTCCCCTACTCGGCCGAAACCGTCCATGTTGAACTAATTCCAAAAATTTTTTTATGTCTAAATATTTATGATTTTTGTTTGCAAATTGTTTTTAATCATTAATTACCACTATTTATAATGGTAAAATATCTTTTTTTAGCTTGAAAATACATTCACGGTAGTAAAAATGCATGAAAATATGGAAATATTTAGCATTTTTAAGAAAAATTTATCCGTCCACTTTTAATCCCCCCGAAGTTTCCCCCAACTTTGCGGATGGCTGTGGACAGGCCAGTTGTCTAGAGTCCAACTTCACTATATTATGCCTTTTCATGGGTCTTCATATGTTTTAACGGTCGGCTAACCAGATTTCCAAAATGTAGTGTATTTTCATATGTTCGGTTTGTTTTGCGATTAAAGCTTCAATAATGGTCTGCGTGTTGGTTTTTCTGAATGCCGAATGCAATGATTTGGCTACCTAGAACACAGCGTGCACATCATGGAGCTTCAATCTGTTCAGGGTAGGACATTTTCAAAATTTTGTGTATTTTTAAATTTTACTAAGAATTTTTACGACACTGTACTTTTTTGCGGAAACCCATACAATTTTCATTTTTTCTCTAATACTAACGCGTTAATTATACGCTATCTTATATACCCGATTAAAACGAGTTGCCTGTGAGAAAGACATGTTTTGTACTAATGGTCGGTTGAGACTAAAATTTAGGTACTAAATTGACACTTTCACCGTTCAATTCAGTTCAGTCCTTAAATTTGTTTTACTATTCAGAACGTAGTGTAACGCAGTAGAGATTATGTGTTTCAGGAGTGAAAGTTTAGATCCCGTCTGTGTGTGTCTGATCGGCCATAACTCGGGACAGCTTACCGATTTTCATGACCTTGGGCTCATTCGAACCGGCATAATCGATATACCGTGTACATCCCCATAATCGATATACCATGTACATCCCCGAGCTTTTTTTGATTTGGGGCCTGGTTATGTGGTCAGGGTCAAAATGTGGGTTATTTACTCCATTTTAATACGTTTCGCGGAAGCAAGGTTATTTTTATCTTAACATTCGAATTTTTTTCTCCGGTTTGTTTTATTTCATATTAAAATGATTAATTCCGATGCTTCTTTTTTGTTTTTTTTTTGATTAAGGCTCCGGTTCTGGAGTTATGGGGTTTGAGGTATGTCATCCTCGTGGTTCATGGCCCCAAAATTCTAAAATCTGTTATGGCGTCCTTGGCGGTTGAAAAGTTTCACTTGGGGGTTTTCGGTCATGGGGAAACTCATTGCTGGTGTTGGTTTTGCTGTATGGCGCATAATTCCATAGGTACGGGTGTATGGCGGCCCAAGGTTCGGGGTCAGAGGGCAAAATGAGGATTTTTTACCTCATTTTAGTACTCTTCACGGAAGCAAGGTTATTTTTATCTTAACATTCTAATTTTTATCTCTGGTTGGTTTTATTTCATAGTAAGATGATAAATGTCGATGCCTTTTTTGTTTTTCGATTAAGGCTCCAGTTCATGGGGTTTGAGGTATGGCACCCCCGTTGTTCCTCGACCCAAAATTCGAAAATTTGTTATGACGTCCTGGACGGCTGAAAAGTTTTACTTGTGGGTTTTCGAGCATCAGAAACTCATTGCCGGCGTTGATTTTGCTCTGGGACCCATGATTCCATGGGTACGGGGGTATGGCGCCCCCATGGTTCATCGACCCAAAATTCCCCATTTTATTGTGACGTCCTGTGAGGCTGATGGCTTGCACTGTGGGAGGGGGTGGGGTTTGAGGCATGGGAAACTTATTGCCGTGTTCGCTTTGTTCTAACTTGTGCGGTATTATGTGATATGCACATATAGCATATCGAAGTATGCTATCGAGAGCTGATTGGCTGTGCATGGAAAAGGCGTACGTGTACCTATGCTTCACTACGTTTTGCACTCTTGATAGGGTTACTTGTTTATTTGTTCATCGGGTTTTCACTGAAAAATCGCCTAAATCGGACCTGTGTGTTTTTGTGTGCAGTTTTAAATTTATACGTACATTTGTAAAACTTTGTGCAAATGCGCCCTATGTTTCAAAGAACAAATCTTAGGGTCAACGAACCCTATTTCCAGAATATAGTCTGTCATTCGATTTTAGAATACGTAATGGACCCAAACTTGCTACTCTGGCTTTTCCCATCACCGCGAGAAATAGCAGTGTATGTTCTCAACAATGTGAAATACTGTAAATTGCTTCGTGTTATGTTCCCAAGAGTATATGAGAATTAACTGACAAATATGCATAGTTGTTTGTCGCAAGATACTGTGCAGGAACCATTGAGCCGTAGCTTAAATTATGGTACTTCTTACAAATTTTGCACATCGGAAAATTTTTGAAAAACTGTAAATATGTTAGTGCTTGACTAACGTCATCTCTTTTTGTTTTGTGTACTATTTAATAGCGGTGAGAATTGGCTGCTGGAAAACTAAAAAGGATCATCAACGGAACCTGAACGATTACGAAGACTAAAATTTTCTTAAAAATACGAAAATATTCTGCTTTTATATTAATTATTATCACCAAGAGTAGTGTTGCACATATGATTTAGTTTGTTAGCCAATTTATATTGGAAAATGGAAATCATTTATGGCAAATTTCTTGATATAGGCATTCATAAGACATGTAGAACTAACATCTATTTCCTAAACTTCACATTCGTTCATACCAGCGACATATTGATGTACTAGTGCGTCTGTCTGTGTATCCTGGACATTATGCGTTTATTTCTGCTGGCGTAAAAATACACAATAATTGCTACGCTATCATTTTATATCTCGCTGTTGTGGTTTAATGATATGTGGCAATTATAATAATTTGTAATTATGGAAATATGCGCGTTGACGTTTGGCCGTTCATTAAATGTATTAACTGTTCTGCGTTGCAATTAATTCACGAGTCATTTTACTTTGTGCATGCAGTATCGCCCATGAAGCAAGTTTCCGTTTTCTAAAACTATTTCGGCTTAACTTTGCCAATAATCATAGATATATTCTCAGATAAAGCATTATTTTAGCAAACCTATGAAAGTAACTGTTGATCAAATAAAGGCGCAGCAGCTAGTCGCCGAATCGAAGAGACGAGTTGCAGCTCAATCTTCCACAGCATCTAACGGTTCCAGTGGTGTGTCAGACTGTTCTCGCAATGACACGTGTGCAGCTGGAGAATTTACCCAAGTCGTCTCGGAAGGAGTTTGCAGAACTGTAACAGCCAAGGAAGCTTGGTTAGTAGTAACTAGCTTCCTCAAGTTGAGAGGCCTGAATATTTGTTGTCTGATGGCAAAAACAAGTTCCCAAGCTGGTGGCATAATTTTCACATCGTTTAATGCACTTGGCAAAATATTTAGCAACTGGAGAAGTAAGTATAAACACAGTTAAATTACGATCTAACACCATCTCGTTGCTCATATAAAGTCTTGTCTTCGTTGTTTCAGTCATGAATTTTTTGTTAGCCTGCTCGCGTGTCATTATCGATATATTTCTAGCTTTAAATTCTTTTTTAAAGTGAAAGCGAAGATACCTTTGCGAACCCTTTTGTTCTTAATTCTTGTTGAATTTTGTGCATAAAGACAACCTGTGTATAAAGTCTTCCGCTGTGGTTGTGTATCGTTCCATATTAACTACCACTAAATTGTTTAATTATACTATAATAGTTTTCCTAATTTCAGGATTGGTCATTTGGCCTCTACTTCGCATACACTTGGCACCCGAAATCTCGTCAGAGCTATAGGACAAGAAGAGGTTAAAAGTAAGTAATTTATAAAAAATTATAACATAGTTTTAACACATAACACATTTTAATGTGTTTCAAACACTAGTATTGTTAACCAAACTAGCATCTCGTAATCGTTGTTTCATTTTTAAGTTTTCTCTTTAATCACCTGTAAGAGACTCTGTTTGATGTATATACAACCCTAAAACCTCGTCGATTCTAAGCCCATAGAGTCCAACTCACGACGCGTTAAGTATTTGTGCTGGTCTCTAGATAACCAAAGCATCGTAATCAGCCTACCGGAAAACTTATATGGACAATTCTAGTACGTAACCAAGCAACTGAAGACAGAATATATTCTGAAAGTCGGGTTCATTGACCCTAAACACATTGAAATGGCATGAAGTATGCACGCTGGACATAACGAAATCATTGTAATACATATACCGAAAACCCTGTGTATAGAGTATTTTTGATGCCATGTACTAAACTACTGAAGACAGACTATTTTCCGGAAATCGGGTTCATTGACCTTAAACCATTTAATGAAAACGTCCCAAAATGCTTAAAATACTCGTGCTGGACTCCACAAAACCTATATATAATTCTTGATGACCTCTACGCAATACGACGAATAACCAAGCAATTGAAGACAGACTTTATTCTGGGAGGTGAGTTTATTGACCCTAAACCCATTGGGAAATCATGACGTATGCACGCTAGACTCTAGATAACCAAATCATTGTAATCAGACTTCAGAAATAAATACCTATGTATAGACCATTCGTGATGCCCTGCACTCAATACATAATCAGACAAAAATAAAAACGCACTATTGGAAATCGAGTTCGCAGACCATAAAACCCTTGAACTCCCATGAAAAGATATGAATAGTCAAGTTGGACTCTAGAAAACAAGCAATAACACGGCGAACCTTGAAAAGACTCAAAGGCAAAGGGTCGACGAATCATATTTGAACCCACAGTACCCCAATTAGTTTTCCAACAAAAAAAATAGTGGTCACAGATCTGGACCGAAAAATACTGTTTCGTAGATCTCGACGAGCTAATTCAAGTATGAAGATTATATTTTTCGATGCGAAGCCTCTGTCGCGAGATATGAGCCATTTTGACCCGCAAGATTGCATCGGAGCTGATCGCGTTCAACTAAAGGGCTCATCGTCGTCACTTTTGTTATAGAACAACAAAAACTCGTCAAAATTTGTCCATCCGAAAATGAGATATGAATTGCAGTTACAGACAAAGAAATTTTAACGATTTTCCCCCTAGAACCCTCAGTGAAAACTCGTCCAGTTTCGCTATTTCCGTTTCAACTATTTAAATTTCCAGCTATTCATGCGCCAGCCCATCTGTGAACAAATTGGGATTTGGAGCATGAAGTAGAGAATACCGACTTTTTTGATCAGTATCAGAGTGTAGATTTTGGACGCAAACTATTTCGGACGTGTAGATGCAAATATTATCATCGAATTCGATGATGTAGTTTAACGATATGTTAGGCAGCTTCATTGCATAAATGTCTTTGTCGCCAGCATGCTCTACTGCGGCAACACACAATAAATTTTTGCTATAATATGCTACAGGTAAAATAGTTACAGGTACTTATAAAACGGTTACAACAAATATTGTACTTGTAACTGTTTTACAAATACTTTCAAACTTTATAACTGTTCAAATTAATTGGTACCCCTGGTTCTGGAACAGCGGCGACGGATCTTGGCAAGGGGGCATGAAATGGGGGCATCCACCCTCTCTTGCTTAACCGGGCAGTTTGAAATCGTAGTCCTTCCAATTTATTTCAAAAACGCTAAAATAATTAAATGGCATCACAAATGCTTCAAAAACGCCTCTAACTTCTCAGTAAGATTTTAGGAAAAATTTTGTCAATTTACGCTAACTGAGGGGTATTTTTACCATGTGGATAAGCTGGAAATATAGTTAGAAGCACTGATCCGGGCACTCATTTTGACAGCCAGTATTGAAATATTCTAGAAGGCCATCCGATCCTCTCTCATTTTGGATAAGTCAGTAATGTAGTGTTTTTAGCATTAGAAATACACATAAATAAGTTTTAATAAATATTTAGTCCTCAGAAAACACTTTAGTAAATCATAGGTGTATTGTCATGACGGTTTCGGGCGTGTGGGCGATATTAACGAGGAAAGGCATTAGGACATGTGGGTTTTGTTAGCTAAAATGTTTTACCGATTTCCAGTCGAAGTAGTTCAGAAATTATTATAATTATTTTACTCAGTGTGCAAACAACTTTCTAACGTTATGATAATAAATTCATTGTTCAAGAAGAAACGAAATCATTAAGTCAGAGCCACAACGTGGTAACAGCGAAGCAATTTCTAAATCGACACGTACCGCTTCCAAAACCATCAAACGGACAACTAACAATTGGTTCTGGATTAAGTAACGGTGACGAATTGTGTTTTGATGCTGATGCAAATAACTCAGTCACGGCACGCCAGGTTAGAAATATCGATCATGTTTAGCAGCGGACAACATATTGCACAATAAACGTAGGTACTATAAAATAGTTGTTTCAGATTGCTGTGTCTGTGAATCTGTGTAAAGGTTTATAAAAATCTGTATATATAATGTACATTGAGCATTGATAATAAAAACAGTGGTAATCAGTACTAATACTAGTATCTCGCAAGCGAGGGTGAAACAGTACTAGCGCGGTTTCGTCTGAAGTTATCATTACATTTGTGCAATCACGCGTAACAGGTTTTGTCTTTCAGGTATATTCAACCTAGGAACTTCGGAATTAAACGCATCGAAAGAAATGTTAAAAAAAACTAAAGGCAGACTATATCCTGAATCGCGTTCGTCGACCCTTAGCATCGTGAAAGCCACTGAAAAAAAACATGAAATATCCATACTTTGCTTTAGATAGCCAAGCCATCGTATTCAGCGTACGGAAAAACGTAGATATATACAATTCATGATGCCCTGCACGATATGCATAACCAATCAAACTAAACAGACTATATTTTGAAATTTGGCTTCATCGACTCCAAAAACCTTAAAATCCCATGAAATGGTATTAATATAGTGAAGTTGGATTTAGATAATAAAACCATCGCATCCATCGTGCTTGGAAACATAACAAGGGCTCGTTGTAAAGTAAAAACACTCGATAACACGGTGAAGTTTGGAAAATCGATATTTCTGACAAAGGGTCGACGAACCATACTCGGGCTCACATCGACCCAGAGAGTGGTCTCACAAAAAATATGTGCTATAAAGTTGTAGATTTGCAGGAGTAATATTCCATTATGGTCTCCGTTTATCTTTGCAAAGTCTGTGTCGCGAGATACGGGCTGTTCAAGAGTGGTACCCATAGATTTGGCAAAGAGCTCGTAAAACTCGTTTTTTGCCATTTTGACCCGCAAGATGGAGTCTGAGCTGTTCGCGTTCAACTGGCATGACTTTTGCTATCGAACAAAGAAATTTTGTCGAAATTCGTTTACCCGAAGATATGTTACACCACAACTTAAGATATCTGACACGCTGTTTTGAATAACCGGTTAATCCGCTCGTAATATATTTAACAATTGTAAACTGGATTAGATAATATTTTCACATTCGTTTGGACATAGTAATATTAGTAACCTGAAATTCAATAGACGTTTACTTTAAGTTCAAAACATTTCACCTCAAACATCTACTCTTATCCACGTCCCATCCGCTTATAATACCTCTGCGCCAACTGTTATTCTGAATATATCTTACATACTGCATAATAATTATGTCCTAAGCAGTAGTTTATACACTATTTACAAATTGTTTTATTGTTCGTGAAGCAAATATGGGTAATGAGATATTTGTTGCTTTTATTGCAAGTAATTTGCTTTTACAGAAGGCGCGTGCGAAATTGAAAATCGGAAGTAGAATTGAGAAACTGGATCCCAACGGAATTGCTAATAGTCGGCAGGCTAGAATCAAAGCGGCAAAGCAAAAAGAGTGTACTAAAAAAGAAGCGACGAAACAATCAAACTCAGAGTTGAACGAGCCTAAATTAGTGCCTATTGGTAACCGGCTGATTATTTTTATTTTCACTTTGACATATTTAGTTAGAAGTTTAAATTAGTTGTTTTTATATCGTTAAAAGTATCCGTAATATTTGCTAGTTTTGTTCTTCGACCTACATAGGTCTGGTGCTATTAGGATCCAAAGGTCTACTTCTTTCATATTTTTTGTTCTTGGTCTGTTGTATGATCAATATCTTAGCATACTGTAGTTTTTTGATCCCAACTTTTCTAATGCGATAAGCAAAAATATTCAGATACTAAATTATAGCAGTGTTTTGCGATGTGACATAGGATTGGGATGTATTACTACTTTCCTCTGCGCACCCAAGAGCTTGACCTGGTCGTAGACAATTAATTATGTATACTAGTTCTAAAATAGAATACTTAATCGGATATAGACCACATAAAACCACTTTACAGAACCTGCCGCTGAACCAGAGCACCTGCTAACCTATTGCTACGCTATTGGGTGCATGAATAAATGGCCGATATTAGACTTGAATCTTTATTTCAACATTTCTCAAACATTCTGGGCTCTCCAAATTCGGAACAATATGCTCCTTCGATGTGGTGGAAATTTCATTTTTCGTAATGTCGCGTTTTGAGTTAAGTTTTAATATCTTCACTAAAATATGGTCTTTTTGGTTCAGAAGCCGCCGAGTGTTTTAAAAGTTTTTCTTTTGCATTTGCCGCATGTGTACGTTTGAGCAAATTCGAAGTGCTAGACGAGTATTGAGAATAGACAACGCAGAAATTTTGGATTATTGAATTTAAATTCAGTTAACAAAATATTCCGTAATAACCACTATCCTGCCTTCTCCATTCCCTAAAAATTTTGGAAGTGTGCATAAACCAACGTGCACCCTGTATGGGAACTAGAGGCACCTGATTTTGCCAGCAGGCATGAAATGGAAAACGCTCCTTCCAACCGGGGGCTTCCAAATATGAAAATTTTCTTTCATTGAAAATCGTAAACATAAAAATTAGTCTTATAAAGCTGCAAACATGTCTATTGTTTTTTGTGCCTAATCAGAGGTCGCGATACCATGATCAGCTTTCAGTCTACACGTGTTTTTCTTATGAAAATTGTTTTACCCAGCTTAAAAACGTTTTTTATCAGATTTTGGCAGGGTCAACCTAATCCAAAGCTCACGTATATATAAATGGTATTATTGTATGTATGACAAAAAACCCTGGATACCAATGAGTTGTAGCAAGAATTCAATATAACAAATTCTGTAGAAAAGTACAACACTAGGTGTAACTCATGTGCTTTTTCCATGATTTTGACCTAGCCCCTAATTGCATAGGAAACTACCCCAAATAGCCTTTGGGGGCTATCTGCTACCCGACACTAAGATTTCTTTTAAGGGGTTTCAACTATAATATTGACATTAACAAATGAAATTAGAACAGGAATATCTATCATCCAATCGGGGAGCCGATACTCGCCATAGAACTTGGGGTTAGCCCATGAAATTCGCGAAATTTCATTAGGTTGTAGCGTAATGAATATGAATGGTTTGGTCCTTCCGATGAAATGCTATTTCCATTAATATTTATTGTACTCTTAAAGTATATTTATTTTGGTTTCGTTTATAGATGAAAGCTATTTATGCCAGTCAAGTTCTGCCACCCCAGCCAATAGCCGAATAAACCTTGGTGACATAGATTTAAATAATCCTGAAATACAGCAGTTGCTTGCCAAGCAGTCGGAAAACATAGAACTTGTGAACCAGGTAAGTTTAACTTATTAGCTATATAACGGATTACTATTGGTGTCCTTTGTAATTTTAGACATTAATTCTGCAATACGTTATAATCCCCGCAGGTCCGGAAGAAAAAATGGCCATGTTTGCATGCTATCGTATATTGCAAGCAATAGACATAGAAGCCAGACATAGATTGTGATAGACAATAAGTTCCAGCATGAAATTGGCAAAACAAAAAATCAAGATCTGTCCTATAGCTTTGCTAGTGGCAAAAATCGTGTAGTTTATTTTTTGTCGGTCTGCGGAAGTCAAAACACATAACCGATGGATGGATCTTCACAAATTTTTATGTGATCAGAAATTCAGTCTGCGTGCTCTTATTAGCCGCTAAAGACGCCGATCATGTCTGCCGAGTCAAAATATGTCCCAAACGGGAAATGTGTTACGTTTTTAATTTGGCCTTCCGGATATCTATCTTTGTTGACCTATGTTTCGAGATAGAGGCTTCGCAACGCAAAATACCTTCCGAAACCAGCTCATCAACAGCTACAACTTTGTTGTACATTCACGCGACTTTCTGGGCCGCCGTGGGACCAAATAAGATATATCGGCCTTTTTTACGTCTGACATGTTACGATATGGTACTAGCGTCACACCGTCCTTATAAAGGTTTTTTGAGCACACTTAATACAACTTCGTTGCTGTCGCATACCTATAATCGTTACTGTACGATGTTGTTATAAGGGGGTATTGGCTGTTTTAGGTGCCGACTTATTCTCACCGAAGATATTTTATTTTGTGGCATGATATTGCCTGGTGGGACTATTAAAACATTGTTATATAGGATTTCTATCACGCTGTATACGATGGTATTGCCGCCTCATACAATAAATACCCATGCCTACTATTATTGGAACAACTCCTTACACCAGGCAATATAAAGTCACAACTTTAAGACGAATGATGTTGGTAATATTCATGGGTTGAACCTATTTCATTTTGCTTTAAGCGTATTAGCGCTTTTCTAAGGAGGGCCAACGGGCCTTGTTAATCATGCAGCCATATTCGCTTATTATTTTAAACATGTTACGAACTGATTATGCTGGAGCTTGAAATAGTTCGGTCAGGATCGGATTTTCTTTTTTGATGGACAATTCCTACATTTTAATATATTTTCAACCCATCTTGATATTTTATGGGTTGTTGAATTTATTTTACTGCTGCATTTCTCTATATTGTAAAACATGGAACAGTGATATACAGCATCCCATAAAGAACCATCTCCCATGCAGGACTACGATACAGTAGATGGCACAGGCTATTAACCCAGTGGTCTCAGTGCAGTATCTACTTACATTGTATTTACTCGCCAAAAATGATTGTCCTTCGTTCGAGGCACCCTCGCTGCAAAGTCGACAATCATTTTTCGCTAGTACTTTTAGTATAAGGGTATTACACATACATCAACATTATTGTGGGATTAGTATTTTTCTGTGGTGAAGACAGATTACTCTTATGTATTTATTCTATGCTGGGTTCTCCAATTTACGCTGTGGAAGGCCCTGGCATTTACAAGTGTCTTCTGGCAGAGCTATGTGCCCCCAAGCTCGGTTCGTACCTCATGGCAAAATTTTGGAATCCCTTTTTAAACGCCTCTTGGCTAATTTTTTAGTTACCGCTTGGTAAAAACACCCCAAACGATATAAAATTTCATGAAATTTTGTACTAAAATTCCGCCTTGAATCAAAAAATTTTCGTAAATATTGTCAAAATTTGCTTCAAAATCGCTTTTTCTCTCCTTCAAAAGCGTTTCCGACAAGATTTTTAATCGTTTTTCTATTGGCAAAACGCCCCTGGCAAAATTGGGTGCCCGTGGTTTCGAACCAAGGGCCCCTGTTTATGCCGTCTGGCAAAATTTGCAGCGAATGGAAATTCCAGCTATGTAGTCAGTTTAGAAACGAAGCGATCACGCTGTGCATGAGATACGTTATCGCAAGTTATTTTAATTAACAGCATTTCTATTAAATATTTTATTATATTTCTAGGACGAACAACAACGTATTGATGATCATTTAACGCTGCTGGAGCACCGAGAAACGGTTGCTGAACGTCTTTCAGAACTGAAGGAATTGAAAGGAGTCAAAGTTGTTTCTTGTTTCAAGGTTGTTGGTTTTCTTGATTTGTGGTTTTTCACACAGGTTTTGAAAGTTATCGTATAGCTGCACACCTTTCTGGTCATAACCATTAAACATTTGGATGGATTTGTGTTATTTTTTTTGTTGATAAGTTGGATTATCCAAGAGTATTTTGTCTTTTTTTATAGCTTCGTTATTGGACCATAACCTTGCAACCCTTGGATGGTTTTGGGGTTTTAGTTTCTCGTAAGCTGGGTTTCCGGTCATTCCCTTAAAAACGGAAAAAATTCACAATAGGGGTGCATCATCAACGTAATTCTGCTTAAACTTTTAAGGTCTATCGTTGGGCCACAATTTGAGAACCCTTCCAGATAACTGTTTATTTTTTCCTAATGTCATTAAGCTTTTCAGTTTCAGCCAGCACTTACGGGTGTGCTGTTAACATAGCTTTACCTAAGGGCCGGCATGAGGACTGAAACCCTGCGCTGGCCGATGGCCAGGGGCACAAACTACCGCGAAACTGGCATAAGACATGGTTTCACCGTAGTATTACATAATAACTAGTAAACATAATAAATTACAAAAAGTGGTAGTAAACAGGCAAAGTATTTGGTATCTTATTTGTGTGTGCATGTGTTTCAACCAACTATTTAATCAATTTATAATAAGTACCACGTTTTAGGCAGTTGATGTCAAATCCACTGTACAAAAAGCTAGCTAGCTAAAAAACTACTTAATTAGTAACATCAACTAATTAGCCAATTACCTGATTAGCACCCATGATAAAATCATAAAGCTTTAAAAGCTACATATTCATAATCAGCTACATCGAAAACCCCCTAGCGCAACAAATTAACAATTTTGAAGCGATTTTAAAACCTGCATAAAATTACATAATTAGCAAATTAGTTAACTAATTAGCATTTACGGCCAAGTTTTAGTGCTTCAGAAATGTCATATTCGTGTTAGCGACATACAAAACCACCGTGTGCAAATTAGTTTTTATTTCTGAGCGCTTGAAAACTTTCAAAAAATTAGCTAATTAACTAACTAATTAGCATGTTTTAACTTCCTCGAATAGTAATAAACACCAGATTCACAATCACCACGGCGAGATGTAGTATATGCACCAAAATAATAGCTTTACACTAATTATTCATTGAAAAATAAGCAATTTTTGTTTGAAAATGCTAGAAATAGGCTAACACTAACAAATTTTGACAAAATCTATATGTTCTGCACGTCACCGATATTAGGCCTTTCAAACAAAAGTATTTGTTTTAATCGGCCCAATAGTTATAGAGGAGTTCAACTGACGGACAGATGGTGCCGAATTTTCCCCTCTGACGAAAGTAAAAACGCTTCGCTTCGCTGCGGTTAATTATAGTCTTCGGGTATAACGCAAATTTCAGAAAGCCAAATATTATGGCCAAATTAATACGGTTTCTTTGAGCAATACTGCAGCTGTGGTGTTCCGGTTGGCGGTCATAATAATATTATGTGGCTTTCTTGGTTTAGCCTGCCACGAGTTCAGCGGGAATGCGGATAGTATATGTGTATAATTTATAAGTAATGGCTTGGGTTACCGTTACTGCATTTTATGTAAACCTGTCATATAGCTACTGGATGCCAAAATTTGTATCATTGCACCTGGCATTTGTTGAAGATAAAATTTTTTTGGTGTCAGCATAAACATGTAAGTGGTTAAATTTTTGGACGCTGGGAGCTAACTAATAAAAGGATCAGTTGTTACAGATGTGGGTTAACATCGCCCTATATGCCTAAATCTCCGTTATGCTTTGCTATTAGATTGCTGCAAACATAACAACTATTTTTACGATATTTCGATACGATCTTGAGACTACAAGTCTTTAAAACATATAGTATAGCTAAATTTATTTTACAAACATTTAGTTACAGCTGTACTCAGCAGAAGTGACTACCGTGTTTCAAACGAACGGATATGCTAATTCCCTAACAGGCACCTAAGAAACTTCGCGACAGTTCTCGATAGAATTTTAAAGTGTGCTGAAAATTTCGAACAAAAAGTGGAATTTTTCGAACGAACATCGAACAGACGTCGAGATGACGTCGAACGAACAGCAATAATTTCTGGGGAGCACTAACCATACCACTTTAGCTAGTCAAATCGTATATACATAACCAGTACAATACTATTTAGTGTGACTACACGGCGCGTCGTCAATCAGACTTGTGCAAGACCAAGGGGCACGCAGTGAAATGGCACTTAGCCGATAGGCGTTGGTTCAAATGCCGCTCGTGTAATCGTCGTATCGAAGCGTACTCAAGGCTACCATCAAGACCTTGTGATAACTGTGGAGTGCATGACTGGTTTCGTGTGGCGTTTATGGAAGTAATAATTAGTTGTATTACGACATACTATTTTAGTTCGACTGTTATATTCGTACTAGTTTTTACAACCGTTTTAAAGCAGACGTATTTACAAACAATGCCATCGAATTATACCTTAAATACTTAGAAAGCTTTCTTTCAATGTTTAATCTGAGTGACGTGCTTATAAGATCGGGGTATGACAACAGGTATCTTTTCTTAATACGGTGGTTCTCTTCTAACATGTCACTATTGTTTGCCTATGATGCATGCATTTAAACATGTGCTGAGATTTAAATAACACTATCATAGTTGGAAGTACAATATACTTGTCAGAAATGACTGTAGTCTTTTATTTCAAAATTGCGAATATCGAACACAGATCAAACACAACGTATCTATTTGTATTGAACACTTTTTTGCAACCAAATTCGGACGTGTGAAACAAAACAAGTGTAACAGATCCTTATGGATCGTTACGAGGTGGATAATCCTGACCA
>JASANE010013634.1:0-16358 GCA_030248225.1 Trileptium ribeirensis | reverse complement strand
TGACTTAAATTGTCGCGTAGAAAATTTTGATAAAATAGGCTAAAACTGTGAAAACTTGGGAAAAATTTTGAATACCAGAAAATTTCCAAAATTTATTCCCCATGACGACCCCGCCCAACAAGCTGATTCTCCCCTACGTGGGCTGAAGCCCCTGCCAACCGGCTGATCTTTCCCTTGGGAAGGTGAAGGCAGACGGCCCCGAAACACCCGCTATCCCTCCTGGCATTTCGGCATTCGAGCATTTATGAGTTGTATACGTTCGTATAACGAGTATATAAAGCAGATCTAACATAAAAAAAATTTAGCTAAATTCGCTAATACGATCTTAAGTCGTAGATCGTTCGAACACCCCATCAGGCTCCGTACGCAATCCCCCTGACAGCGCGCCCAAGCCGCGCGAAAATTTTTTTCAAACATCAATCTAAAATTGCCGAAAATTAGCAAAAATTTTGTGTCTAACATATTTCCAAAATTCATCTATCTCTTTAGCATTGCACTCTACTCCTCTTTCTGCCCGCCGACCGGTTGACCGCCAAAGAGAGACCGAATATCTTCCTATGCCGAAGCAACGGCTAACCAGCCTCCAGACCTTAGACCTCGTACATGTATGAGAATAATACATATTTACTAAAAATAGTTCAAAATACATCTGGTTAGAACATGACCACAATCGCGGCTCGGCGAACATTAAAATTATTTTGTGTGTTTTTAGTATACGTAATAAACTACTTTGGAAACTTCATGTGATATTATAGTTAGTCTTAGTACAAGTTAGGGCTGCGGTGAATAAAATTGCTAAAACCAAATGGAGAAAACAATATCTATCTATCCCATAACTATGAATACCTAGAAATATTTACGATCCGTAGACGGCGGGATTTCAAGGATCGTCACAAGCAAGCTATAGCGCGCTTGCCTTTCTGCTATGACAGGGATAAAATATGGAGCACGCGAGTAGTAATTTCAGCTCAACTTTATTTATTGAAAGATGTGTGTGGTGAATAATATTACTGAAACAGCAATGATGAAATCAGTATCCTTCCCAGCATCAAGAGCAACACAAGATCCGAATAAGATGGGGTATGTACAGCTATCAAGCGCTGATCCTGCTACTGTGACCGGAATATTTAGTCCGCCAGCGGTAATCTCAGCTCAACTGCATGTTTAGTAGTTATTTTCTTGTCTGCCTTACGTTAATAATATATAAATATCAATTGCTATTGCATTATGTAATACTAAGCGCCTCCTTCGACGGATTCATATCAACCGTAAAAATTGAAATTTTTTAGGTAACGATTTTTGGATTTGGGCGTAGCGATTCATACATATTAGATATATTTTTTCATTTCATTTCATTAATAATCCACATAAACAACCGGCAAATAGTTTAAACAGGTACTTGGGGTGTGGCACAGGATTTTCGATTGCAGATTCTGTAAGACGGAAGTAGAATCCGACCACCAAAGTATGACCTTCATGTTAGGTAACATGTATTGGATTTGATTTGGACGTAGCGATAGGAGCATGAGAAAGGATGTGAAAAGCAGCCGGCTGAAAATTTGAGCTGGGGCGGTATTTGAACGTACGACCTCTCGCCTTTGGATTGTTAAGCAGGCCCAATACCGATTGAGCTATCCCTTTCCGGCATCACGGCAGTCATAAGGCTACTATGTTTGACATTATTTACTGTTACCTGAATAAAACTTAAAAAAAACAAGAACACACCAAAACTGGAGGCCTAGCTACGTGATAAAACACATATTAACCGCCACAACATATAACTCAGGCACCAATGCTATTAACTGGCTCACATCTTCAGGATCGCATTTGGAAATATCCAAAAGTAGTAAAAGGCACAACTGTGGGACAATATCGGTGCTACAAAACAGTACAATGGGTTATCCATCTTTGTGATAAAGATGCGTACTTGGTATAAGAATAGCGTATTTTCTCAAATTATAACCACTAAATGCATATCGGCGGTAAGAAATACACTTGTATTACTAAAGACTACCTATTACAAAAGAAACCTCACCAGCAAGTTTTCTAAGGCATGCTATTAAAACGATGCCGCCACCGCAGCCATAACCTGTTATTAACATGAATTAGAAATTGAAATTATCGAAAATATTTTGTATAGAGAAATTTTAAAAACTTACTCATTGCGCTATCAAGCCAAGCACAGTATAACGGTGCGGCACAGGGAAATCTGTATCGTTTATCATTGATCTATATCGTTTTATTTCTTATGGTTTTCATTTTTCTACAGAAAGAAAGCTAGACCTTTGCGGCTTAGCCGACGATTACAATTAACGACTCCGTTACCTGACACTAACAAGCCGATGATTAAAGATAGAATATTTATAATTAGTAGTGCTTCGAAAATGTATATAACAATTATTCGCGTTTATTCTTTATTGTGGACAATTTTCTATACATCATTATAACTAGCGATGATGCTCGTGGTATGAATATGAGCCTGAATAAATACAAAAATTAGTTACATTGAATTTGATTGAATTATATTTATTTGGCTAATTTTACTTTATGTATGTATGTATACATAAAATACATGTATATATACTGTGTGTGTACTACGTTTGCTCGCATAGTTGATATATTAATTTTTATAAAATACGTCGGTAAAAGCAAATCTGACTAGTAGAACTGAACTCTTAATATTTTTTTCGTGTGATCATTTATAATTATATCGCTGTGTTGGGTTTCTTGGTTACAGATTTGGGTTAGGAACGCTAAACTAGTTAAATAGGAATAACTTGAATCATATTTATATGTATACCATACATGTGAAGTAAAAAACTGCACGACTCGTTCAGGCCAAATCAGCGGTGGTTGACGGCTATTCCCTGCGGTTATAAAGCCATTACATGCTGTATATAGAATGGCAAATACAGTTTATGATATATACCAAAATTTTATAACGACTGGCTCGGCCTTAGTTCATAGCCAGTGGCGCATTCAGAATTTCGGTCAGGGGGGCGATTTTACTGATTATTTTCTGACAGTGTTTACTAAGACATTTTTCGTCTACTATTTGCCTATATTTAATTTTCTTCCGCTTATTGGAAGGTTGTGTGGTATGTCTGTATTACGACGTAGGATGGGGTGCCCCTACATCCAATGATGGACCCGCCAGTCTTCGTATCGGTAAAGTTAAAAAATGAAAACAAGTACAAAATGAAGAGTCCATTTATGTTGCACATCTCGGCACTTATTTTACAAGCTCTACCAAGCAGATTTAGCGAGTTCTAACTCGCTATTTTAGGTGAACCATAGATTTTGAGGATTATGCCTTAAACATAAATACAATACTTGTATCACAATAAATGCGGGTTGCGCTCTAAATTGACCACTGCATGCTTCCAGAACTTCATAAAGTGTATCTATGTATGTTCGCTCACTTAGTATAAAGGTCATTTATTATAAGTGTATTGTAAGACATTTGTATAATTTATCGAGGTTTAAAAGTGTGATATATAAAATAGCTTTAAAATTTAAAGTCCGAATTGAAAAATAAACCGTCTTAGTTCAAGGCAAAACAGGTACCTTCACAAAGGTGCTATTTTCGTGATGTTATACAAAAATTTAAGTTCAAACACGCGACGGTTTTATATGTGCAGTGCTTTAGCACGAAATTTTGATTCAGCTGTGCACGTTCTAACAGACTTCAACCATTGGGCAGCGACTGGACAATTTGTGAACTGAAATTGAAATATTTCAATTGGTCGGGCGCCAGCGCGTCTCGTGTGGTGCGAATAATTCTAACCTAAAGTATGAAAACACCTATGCCAACAACACCGAATAAAACATCTAACAAAACGCATAATTTACCTTAAGATGTGTGCACCTAGGGACGAATTCTGTCATAGAGCCAGTTCCGGCTCGTGTCAAAAAGGAATAGCCACAACTGGCCCTCCATAATTAAAATAAATCGCGACTAAACTTAAGTTGATTCTGCTAGCCATCCTATTTTGCGAGCCCCGATGTGTAATCCACATCCATTGTTACGGAACAAATAGGATATTCGATTTGGTTCATTGCATGCCCAGACTTTGAGATTTGCATTCGGTTTAGATCAGTCCAGTAACTGTTTATAGCGTTGAAATAGGAACACTAACACTAATGCGTTCACGAACACTAATTGACAAATATAGGAAGGCTCCGTTTATGACGTTACAGTTATATTAAATTTGTTCGCCATGTATTAATAAACCCTTGTTAATTAAACTCCGACAAAATCATGTTCGCGAACAAATTTGATATTCACAGACAAAAACTAGCATTTTCTGACCGACTAGAAAATTAGGTGACCAAATTTTAGGCCTTTTTTTGGGCCTAGAGCTAAATGTTTTCCATGTAACACAATCTGCTAAGCTGAATGTAATATACATTTTTTCAGTAGTCCGTCCAGGCTATGAAACCCTGAGACATAACCTCTCTCGGTTAGTACAAACGTACTAGCATAGCTTAGCTATTTATGCGCAACTAAACCTGCAATGACTCCGCTGACCATCCTATTTTGTTTGCTGTAAAAAAATGTGGTCACCGAAATTTCTAGTCGGTCAGAAAATGCTGGTTTTTTGTCTGTGAATATCAAATTTGTTCGTGAACAAAACTCTTGTTAATTACACTCTGACAAAAATATGTTCGCGAACAAATTTGATATTCACAGATAAAAGCTAGCGTTTTCTGACCGACTAGAAATTTCGGCGACCAAATTTTTTACAATAAAGAAAATAGGATGGTCAACTGGGTCATTTTAGGTTTAGTTGCACATAAATAGCTAAGTTATGCTATTATGTTTGTACTAGCCGAGAGCGGTTATGTCTCAGGGTTTTATAGCCGGGACGGACTACTGAAAAAATATATTACATTCAGCTTAGCAGATTGTGTTACAGGGAAAACATTTAGCTCTAGGCCCAAAAACGGCAAGGTTTGTAATAATTATAGTAAGATGCATAAATGCAGGTAAAATAAACACATAAATATAGCTATTTTCATTATTTTTGTTTAAAAGCCTTTTATAAACCAATCTAGTAGCTATGTAATGCACGCTCTTTCATACATGAAAATTATGCTATTGTAACTGGAAGGATGTTTTACGAATATATGAGCATATGTATTATTAATTTCCATTTTTTCGCGATTTTTCATTGTCGTTATATATTTTTGGTCTTTAGAGCCGATTCCGGCCCTTGTGAGAATTTATCAGCCTAGCTTTACTATTAGCTAATATATTTGTAGGATCTGGCTCGGCCCAAAAATGTCACACTGGCTAATCACGGCTAGCCAAGCTTGGCTTCAGAGCCGCTGCAGAATGTGACAAAGTCCTGCCCTGCCGCACGTATCTTAACGTAAATGATGCAAAAGTCTAATATGTTTGCAAACTGCAGGTGCACTGTCTGTTATTGATTTTTACTCGCTATGTTATGGAAGGTATCATATTTGATGTTTCGTAAAATAAAAACAATGTTGTGAGGTAATGTTAATGCGCCACGACGGAAATTCGTTTCCGACTTGCTATCGAAACACCAACCTGAGACCACTAAAAGCGAATGTACTTTGCAGCTTCAGATTATATATTGTTTTGCCGACAATGTCGTTTTCTGAGCTGAGATTGCTTACTGTCGTTTTAAATATCGATAAGTTAACATAATTATGTATTTAAGCTAGTACAATAATGTATCAATTACTTTTAATATATAATAACTTAGCTGGACTCTTAGTCTTTTTACGACATTTCTATTAACAAGAACTCGCGTGAAAATTTGTTATAGTCCTTTTTTGTTTACTGCTGTTCTCTAATGATATTATCGTTCGGCGAGTTGAAGCCAGATATAGTGTTGAATATTGTAGAAAAGCGTAACCAGTTGCAATAAAATACGATCCATTTCGGAGTTCATAAGAAATGTTTGTGTGTTTTGGGCGAACCAACCTAGCTGACATTTAGTCCCAAGTAAATTTACAGTAATGATTTTGATATTTGTTTTGTTTAACTTTGATATTTTGGTGTCGTTTGGTTCAATTTTGTCCTTTAGCTTGACTAATTCATTACGTCCGCCACTAACACATAGGTTAATTAACACAGCTCCGAAATAGGCCAGCGATTTGCCTGCGGCGCATGCAAAGATACGATCAGGGTTCGAATCCTGGTAACGGCACAAACATGTGAAACATTGAAACACTAATTTTCGGTGACAAAGGACTACTAAATGTTGTTGTTAACCGCAATTATTGCAAAAATCGTTTTCATTTTTCTCCTGGGGATTTCTAAATTTTGGCTATTTTTCTCGCATAATCTAAGAATCGTGTTGGCATTAGCTTTATGTATAAAAATTACACGGAAAATCTATTAACCATTCTAAGTGTTATGATTACAGTAAGTTAGGCAATTTCTATTATGTTATTAAAACTTTCTACAGAATTATAGACAAATTATTTGATTCCAATTTTTGATTTTTTCCTGACAATTCCATTTCTGTTACAGTGTACAGTTTCCTGTGGGATATATATTTTAGCTGAAATAGCTTTAACCGATTTTAATTGCAGATAAATTAAAAATTCTATGTCCAAAGTATATATTGGTACCGGCCCAGAGTGGTTTTATAAGAATATTTGTCAAATGCTACATATTTAGTATTAATACATAATATGAATTGGTATTTTAAAAGGACAACGTTCCCTCGCAGGTTTTTTCTTGGAAGCGGTTTTACTTTTTAACCAACAGTTCCAGATGTTGAGATCGAAGACTGTCCAATACCTTTAGAGTACTGCCTAGTCAGACATGGAGTTGGTAGTTTGATAATTCCGAACTTTTAGATGAGTCAGTTCGTTTAAAGCTACCGTTAATTTTAGATTTTTAGGTGGCATATTTATTATAGCGCTTGCTTCATGAAATGTTGTCACTGACCTTGAATTACCAAGCAATAATTCAATTGAATATAGAAAAACAAAGCTTATTGCTGGCTTTCGATCAAAGAGACTACAAGATTGCTCAGTCTGGACAATGCGTTCAGCTCAGTAATAAACAACAGTTTCTGTTCATATATGGCGCGAATACTAAACATATGCTGGACAAGTTTATATATTAAAAAAATCGAAACTAAATGAACAAATGTGGACTCTTGATTTATTTATTTGCATACATCAGCCTTATCCAACAAATTATGAAAAACCAAATTCATAATAGGAGCAGGAGATGACAGATTGCCGTAAATCGTCACATTGAATGTTCTGTTACTGAAACACTTAAATTTCCTTTGTGAGTGATGAGTTGTTGGTTTGTCGTTTGACTACTTGAGAGTTTGCTATTATCTATTTTGAAACAATTTCTGTATACCGTTTTTGCGAAAACGTAGACACAGTAGATATAATATTTTTAATATAAAATCGTATTTTGATCGATCAATTATGTGAAACTGAGGCAACGGAAAATTGCGTTCAGCTCATATTTTATTTGTGTGAAGTGAAAATATTTAAATTCTCGATAATTGTTTAGGCAAGATTTGGTGCATAATACGTTGCTCGGGAATATATCTAAGAATACATGTAAATTTGGATAGATGATTAAAGAACAGAATGCAGAATGAAACTTGTATAAATATTTTTTATTAAAATTATTGTCATCTGCTCTGTAGAACAAAAACCATAACTTGGCAAAACTAGATAAAGAAATACTTGAGGGTTTGCTTTTTTACCTATGTATGTATTTCGGACACATGATGACGTTTAGTAGTATTCTTAAGGGCGTACATGTAGTGAGTTTCGCGGTCTATTTATGTTGACTTTTTATCAACTGATGTGTAATAATTTGTTGTATAATTATTATATTCATTCATACTATCAGTTATATCGAAATGTACATTGAGATAATTTGGGAGATCTAAACCACAATAGTTAGTATTTGTAATAATATCATTGTGGCAACGTCGCCAAATAATTAATACATTTCTAGCGATGGATTTATTTTGCATATAAAATTAGTAACCAAGCCCTTGATGGTACACATCTCGCAGCTGGGCAATTAATCTTGAAAGCCAATGCGTAATAAGATTTGGCGTAAAATATCATATCTACTTATTGGAGCTATAACTGCTATATGTATTGTGCTAATATTAGAAGTTCCACGTAGTCGCCCGCAAGCCGACTATCCATTTCCTCTACCTAGTCCAGGTCATTTTTCAAAAGACAGCTCCGATATTTCTTCAACGTACAGGAAATCAACAACTGAAACTAAATTATCAACACAAAATAATGGTTTAACAAATCGATCATCAATACAAATACGTCGTTATAATGCCAGTTATGATGAAGCGATACTAAATCCCCTCTTAAATCCACCTATTTCAGATCTTGAACGACTAGCACCTTGGGAAGCACGTGCGTTTGCAGCACATCTTCAGCCTGGAATGCCAAACGATATACAGTTAGCAAAATATATCAACAAACCAGCATTATCACATCATCGTAGCAAAGCGAATCGTTTTAAACTTAAATACGATCCTAATTTAGTTACATCGCTTCAACAATATTTAAATATTGTCAATACTAGCGAATTTTACTGTCCAAACGCGGAAACATTTTACGACTATTTACAACGTGAGGAAGAGTAAGTTGTTTTTGCTACTCAAATCAAGCTGTTGATTGGCACAGCACTAAAACACCTCAAGATAAGATTGTGAGGTTTCTTATTGCTCATATACGGAGACTTATGTATAGCCTGTTTTTATATATCGGGGACAAAACAAACTCATTTTAACTTGGCTTAGTTTTTCAAAATGCACTAAAATCACAATAGGCTACTATTAAGCCATATGCTGGACTAGGCATGTAGTGCAACTGCCATTTTAGGAGACCAACGCAATTGTAAGGGGTGCAAATTTTTTGTATTTATACAATATTCAATTGCGTGAAATTTACACAACTTTTGCGCCAGACAAAAGTCAAAGTCAATATCTGTAATAAGACAACCTATAGGCAGAGGAAATACATTCTAGTCAATTTTTCAAGTAACAGTTTTGTTGGCTACAAATGAAAAGCCACTCCGTAGTTTAATATGGGCTTGATATATTTGAACTGTTTTTTCCGGGGCTGTGCACACAATCTCAGGAACCGTTGCCATCCCTGGCTACGTGCCCGTGACAGACTCTATTTTTGACTAATTTTTAATTACTAATTACTAACTTTATAATATTGGTCATTTCGTCTTAACACATTGAAGCCAACAGCATATATTAACTCTAGAAAAGTGATTTGCCTAGGTAAAGTTGCATGATGATATTGCATTTTTAAGAATAATATCATAACTCAAATAATATTTTTGACATTTTGACGAAACAAGGTTCTTTTAGTCAGCCGCAGTTCATGCAAAACCAAGCAATAGGTTTACTGCAATCTCCATACGGAACAATCTATTGCTGGTATGTGCTCGTACGATAAACACGTGTTTTTCTCGAACAAATATATTCATATTCTGGAAGCTTTAATCTTTTAAAACAGAATAAGACAGCCACCAAGATTCAATACTAAACCAATGATCTGACAATACATTACTGGGAAAATAAATATGTAAATGTTGAAGATAAATCGTGGAGCTTACTTAGTTATTTGAAAATGAAACGTAAAATGCATCTTGTTTCCTTATATATTAATTAATACTATGCGATTAGTGATACTGTTCAATTAAAAACCTGTAGCATTTTATTGATCCTGCGTTGTTCTTAGATCAATTTCAAAAATCAATATTTTGGTAATACCGTATGATTTCGTGAAATTCCTTAGTTAACCTAAAAGAAAATTAATCGTTTGTTACTATTAATTGTAGCAAAAAGATGGTTGTTAACGACAGTTGGACTACGTTTATTGCCAATATATCACGATGCGATCTCTATCGACCTAACGATACAAACATTGAAGAGCTGTTGCATGAGCTACGAACTTCTCCGATTGTTCACGCAGGTTAGGCGTATGGCAGGCTGTAGCGTAGTGTACGCGCTAAATGGTGATGGCGGACATTTCACGGTAGACTACTTGCTATTCACATATAGGCAATCTGCATTCTATTAAGTACCCGGAGAGCAAAATTTTGGTGTTTGCCTTAAACAATTATTCACTAAGCTCTTTGAAAGTACGTGTATTTATTAGTATCAAAAACGTAATTTTAATCATCATGCCTCTGAAGTATAAGACGCACCGGGAACCCACTTCGTAAGCACCCAAAATTGTTTTATGTCTTAGCCGAAAAGGGAGGGCACACGCCGCCCTTCCTCCTTTATGTCTGGCCTTCATGACACGGTTAAACGAATAAATGTTCTGGGTTTGCTAATAAAACGATAATTATATATTGATAGTTTACCAACATGTACTTTAGGAAAATAATTCGGTATTGCTATATTTTCAAGGATCTTATAGATTGAAACAAGTTATTGTGACACATAATGTCCTCACAATCGAGGTTATGCTGTGCCCGTCCTAGCAAATCACCCTGCGGCCCGTAGCTGTAGCCCTGTATTTTGAAAAATTAAGTCTGTGCCGCTTTCATGCCTTGTATAAAAGTTTCGAGCTTTAAATATTAAGAAATACCAAAAAAATTATCTCTTGTTCTTTGCGAGCACAAGCACATATTTGTTTTGACGCTGCACACGCTTTTAATACTGTTATTTAACATGTAGCTGTTATCAAAAAAGAAATACTAAGCTCGCGCTTACCAAACACATGATTGGAAATCTTGCGAATATTACTTTTTGCGTCCGATTATGCGAATGACAACATATTTTTATGTATCCATTGAAATGCACTTTAGCCGAATATATGGAGCTTGGCAGAGTTAGCTATAATTTTATGCACCCAGCTTCTACAGATATATATTCTAATTACATCCGTATTAAGCCTTGTTCACTCGCTGAAACTTTTTGGTCAAATTTTGATCAAAATTTGAGCTCAGGCTATATTTAAACTTTGATCAAAGTTTGAAAGCATCATTTTTGTATTTTTGGTGAGTTTGAACGTGTGAACACCGTTCAAAATTTTCAAGGATATTTTTGTATCCAATCATCGGCAAGATGCAATACCTGAAAAAGTTGGAGCTCAAATTTTGATCTCAAATTTTGCAATATCACAGCTTTCCTTTAAAAATCATCGTCAAATTTTGATCAAAATTTGAACAAGTTTTGAGCTCAGATTTTGAGTTCAAAATTTGAACGAAAGTTTGAGCGTGTGAACATACCTTTAGTCAGCTTTTTAGTAAAATATCGACAATCTCATGGACTCCAGTTAATGAGACAAGTTGCTGTCTGCATGCCAGAAAATAGCTACTAGTTTTCACAAATGTGTTTAAAAGTTAAAGTTTTGTAAATTTTAGCTTCAGTTTGTGTGCCCAAATCGAGCTTTACGTTTTATTCGATTTAAAACGAACAGAATTTAGCCGACTTATGGTAAAGAAAGGTCGTTTCAGTTTGGTCGAGCCGTCTCGATTTACACCAAATTAATGAAACACAAAAATATTTGTATCTAATCAAATTGTTTTCGCTGTTTTGTTACATATTATTTGTACTTCGACTTTAACCGTTGAACTTCAACGTATAAAATAAAATGTCGAACAATTAATGTCAGAAATTCCAAACTAATAAGGTGAAATCTGGGCGGCCAAATTTATATCAAATATTAAATTTATTAGCCATGCCGAAGTTCCAGAGGAGATAGCGGGTGCAACGGGTGGAGGTCGTCAGGGGGTTTTTGAAGTCAATTTTTAAAATTGTTTTGAAACTTATTTTATCGATGTTCCCTAATTTTTGCCAATTTTCTCCAATTTTGTTCAATTCCACCAATTTTTGCTTATTTTGCGTGTTTTTTTGCCCATATTTGCCAAATTTTCTGTGCGCCTCTTTGGGGAGGGGGAAGGTTCATCGAGTCAGGAGCATCATGCTACTTCCCAAGAAAATCAGCGAGTCGTCTAGAGTGGCGTCCGAACCTCATGGCGTATAATACTCCTGTATTTTCCAACATGTTATGAGTTCAAAATAGCTGAATCTAAAATTTTGTAGTAAATTCAGTCTTATCCGCAAGACCTATTCGATATAGCTGGAAAGCTCGAGCCACGAAAAATATTAGTTTTTGTTTCCCGCGATACACCAAATGGGTTATAATGTTGTTGTAAATTACGCCAAAAAGTGGTTTATATGAATTGTATGTATCCAAGGATCCTCAGTTTAGGACGGGCATAAATAGTTCTGGCGGTACGCATCAGGCGGTAAATATTGCTTATTGTATTTACCCTCGGAAAGTGCCCTACTTACCCAAATGAATACCTATTGTATCAATGCAATATTATTATCATACTCCGGTTTATCGGTATGAAACGCGTTGCTGATGAGTTATCCAGACGCGCAAAAGTTTAATCAAAACAGCACGCCAAGGCACCCTGAGCAATGAATGGCTAATTCGTGCTTACTAAAAATACTTTCACACAAGTCAGCTAATTTGTTAAGGGAAATGATTACTTGGAATGAACAAGTCAGTTATATATTTAAAAATCAATTACCAATTACAGTAACAGCACGTAGCCATAAAAATTTTCATTTTTAGATTTATTGCAAGTTTGTGAATTATCTTACAATGGATTGCTTAACTACGGTATTTAAGTCAGTGTTTTATCGGCCCACTATAAAGCGAACTTTAAAATTAATTATAACAGTAGAAAAACCCTAGGTCACATCAAACATTTAATTCGACAGCTCCTGCTCCGTTAGTTCGAAGTGTTTCACACAAATAATTACGTATATGAAATTGGTTAAGGTTACCTTAGTCCCGGTGGATAGAAGCCCACGATAGTTTCCTACTAATGGGGTCATTTGATTGTAAGTACAACTCAAGATCTAACTTTCACGATTGTGCTATTTGAAACATCAAAAATTGTCTATTTTATACACGATATACTTAGCTAGCACCAGTCAATTTTTTAATATTTTTTGATCTAACAGTCACAGCGTAGCATCTAGTATATTGCTATACCAGTACTTAGTAGACACCTCTTTTTTAAGTATTGTATTATAAAGAGGTCATATTACCGCACTGATGACAATCGTAAGTGATAAGCCATCAAAACCATTAAATGTGTGTCATTTTGCATTTAGCACAGTTGGCACACTGTGTTTTTCGAAACATTTGACTGCTTATGGTATCATCACAGCTGACATTCCGCGACGTTGTTTTCACCTGTACCCTGGCTATTTATAATTCGCTTAAAATGACGAATAATTTGTATTAATAGGAAAATTGCTAGCTTGCAAAATTTAACCACTGAAGCTCAGTCAGCAGGCTAAAGTTTGCGGCAACGCGTCGAATTTACACAACGACAATAAAAGCCGAGCGTAAACAACGTAATGCATTAAATAAAACACGTTGCAAACGTATAAAATTTAGTATTTACATAGACAGAAACACAGTCACAGTAAGTTAGCACATTAAACGAAAAGATAAAATCTCAAGCAGTACTAACTACAATAGGCCCCATAAAAAACTGTGGATATTGACGATGATTTGTACACTTACATATGTTGCAAGCGCGAGCTTACTATTTGTTCCTATAGTGGCTAAGTACGCAACATTGGCCACACCATTAGTGGTATATTATAATGTACGTGCTCCACACTACAATTAGTGAACGGTTAATTTTTGGAATTTTTCATTATATGTAAAAAGCTCGAACTTTTTCCATGAAAGTGAGAGACTGGCGCTGAATTTATTTTTGAAATCTGTAGTAACTTTGCGTAATATTATAAATTCAACTGTAATTTCGGCAATAATTTGCTCTAAAAATTAGGTTAAAGTGTGTGGGTTGCTCTGGATTAATTCATACATTCTTCCCAATATTTTATAAATGATTTCCCATAATGCAAAATGTGGAAGCTAATTTTATTCTTGGAAATCAATTTATTTTCACTACGAAAAACCATTTGACCGTGTCTATGAAAATTCGGGTTTTATAAATCCATGATCAGAAAAGCTAATTGAGTTTGAGAAAAACCACGTTTACTCTATTATGAGGGTTATCACATTCCACATCTACTTGTAATATCAAAAATAAGTGTTAATATCCGTCTTTTTGTTGTAACATATGGTTGTGTTTTATGCTGAAGTAATCGTTTCCTTCAGGCGCGAAAATGCTTCCCATTTTCAATGCATTATCTACATTTGTGCAGCGTATTACAATTGGAAATAAGAAAACAGCATTTTGCAAAATATTGAAACAGTGGCTAAAAGCGTTAGCTTTGCACAAAATAAATTTCAGAGCTATAAGTGTCTGAAAATGGTTGTACATGTTTTCTACAATAAGCTGCGCGGAGACATGTGCGCTTAATAATTAGGATTTCTTTATATAGAGTTTGCTAAGCTTATGTGCATTTAAAACTAATTATATGTCTGGTTTTTGAATAAGGTATGGTTAATGTGACAACTAGGACTTTTACTTATTTACTTGCGATATTCGCTTATATTTTTGGAACTTTTATGACTATCCATGCGTGTTTAATATACGCGCCAATTATTCAATACGGCTTCTGATGTTGATTTTTCGTAAAACCAACGATAATTTATTATATACTTGTATCTTTTAATTTTCCTCAAATTTACAAGTTACCACAGGTGAATAGATACTTTTTGTTATTGTTTGCTTTAAGCTAGTAAAACAGAAATAATTAAATAAACTTTTTATATAGTGTTTAAAAATAAACTGTGATTAAGCGTATAGACATAAATTTGACAGACATTTTCAATAAAGTACTTATATAATGAGCGTATATATATTTGAATATTTATATTATTATGTTTTAATTATTTTTATAGTATAATATTTTATTATTTGAAATTACAGTGGATGGTTGGTTAGCGGAATTTGCGAGTTCTGCCCAAAGCTAACGTTTTAGCTAACGTGTAGCTGCTGTTGCAGGGCTAAAATTTTATCGTATATAGTTTGGTTGTGCATTTAGACATGAGATTGTGGTGACGTTTGCTTTGTTTGAGAAAAATCTACTCAAAAATATACTCTCAGTGTACATATTCGTGTATTTTCAGACAGTATTTCTTCTTGATTTTCAAGACAGTTTGCCTGTAGTGTAATTTATAGGGTTAAAAGAACGCTTTATTTGTGCACGGAGTGTAATCATAGTGGCATTTGGCACACATTACAAAGTTGTAAAGTAAAAATAATGTCAATACGCTAAAGACATGGCTTTGGTCAAGCTTGGCCAGGTTTAGCTGTTTGAATTTCACCATGCAAACCAACCAAGTTTTTTGCCTCATTAGAGGTAGTGATTTAGGGTCTTTTCGGTTATCCCCCAGCCGGAATTTCGTCAATTTTGAAGATGCATATAAAATTTTGGTACCAATCGATTTAGCTTCATGAGCTGGTTCAGAAAATACCCATTTTGCCCACGTCCCTGACAGTTTTTCGATTTTTTGAGGTCCCAATGGTTTCTCCTCGGGGACCCAAAATTTTTTTTCTACGGAATATGGCCATGTTGGGCATCGTTCGCCTAGGCTTGATGATACAAATCGAAATCTAACCCACCGTTAGAAAGTTATGAGGTCCCAAAAATATCCGTGAGGGGCCGTACGTTATAACGTTAGAAAAAAGTACAGCTTAGAGCGGGTGGTTGTCGGGCGGAAGCCCCCTGACTTAGGCTTAGGCCTAGTGTATGTCTCATATAAAGACCTTAGCTTAGGCTAAGACTAAGACTTAGGCTTAGTATACCCACAACGGCATGGCTTGCATTTTATTTCTGCTCCTCAGGATTATTTGGGCCCTCATAAATAACTTTCTAACGGTCGGTTAGATTTCAATAAATTACCCACCAGTCGATTTGTCTCATCAAGCCGAGCCGAACGATAGTCAACATGACCATATACCGAAGAAAAAAATTTTTGGGTTCCCAAGGGACCATTGGGACTTCAAAAAATCGAAAAAAATTTTTGTCCAGGATGTGGGCAAAATGGGTATTTTCTGAACCAGCTCATCGAGCTTAATCGATTGTTACCATAATTTTATATGTATCTTCATAATTGACGAAATTCCGACTGGGGGATAACCGAAAAGCCCCGTGATTTATATTTAATAAAGGTGATTTTGTTTGTACTATATTTTCAGTAAACCATCGCGGTGGTACCCAAATTAAACTGGTTTTAACGTTTAACAATCATCATCGTGCTATGCTCAAACCCCTCCGCTATGGAATTAGCTATCAAACGAATCCAAATCATTTCTATTTTTCCGACTTCGAACGGGCGAATGCCGAAGTCGCTGCGTTTCACTTAGATCGGTAAGCAGATTTCCGTAATATATT